>JBCFYV010006311.1:0-12230 GCA_039000515.1 Timema cristinae
CTGCGGTAATCATGCAGTAAATCACGTGGTTACCACTGGCAATGCTATTATTTGCCTTAAAAAATAAAAACAATCATTTGATCATATACGGTTTTTTAATCAATTTTAAAAATCAAATTCAAATTTTAAAATTCTGGCTTCATGTTTAATAAATGTGCACAACCACTGTTACTATCAATTTTTAAATCTAATACTTCTACGTGTGATATATTTCCCTCAATGCTCATGAGTCATGACTAACAGACACACAGACACCCAAACTATTCACTTTGATAATTTTCTAGACCTTTATCTTTACATAGATTCACTTAGCAATTCATTTAAAAATTAGCAGTAAGTAGAAAAAAAACTGAGTGAGTTTTTTCCGCCCGTTTCGAGCTTAACTACGACTAAGATTTAAAAACGAAGCATTGTACACTTCTGTTTATTGCCCGTAAAAATTAATTTATATATTGTTACTGAAATCGCTTTATTTAGTATCACAATTGAATAAACTAAACTAGGTTTTACATTTTTAAAAAGTAAAAATATATATAACTTACATATATTTTGAAAGAAAATTAATTATATAATATATTATAAATATAATTATAATTCAATAACTACATTAATATTATTTAAAAAAATATTGATACCGAAAGATACTTTTTATTGATATTTTAAAAACTACACGTCCAAGTACTTCTGGCAAATATAAATTAAAATATAGGGGTAGGCAAAGACATAAATAAAATTACACACATACATATTTTTCAATTAAAAGTTAGTAATTAATACACATTTTTTAATGTATCTTATTTTATTTATTTAATAATAGATAATAGAATATGTATAGATCGCATAATCAGTAACACATTTGGGGGCGTTATGCAAACCAAAATGTTTGAAGACAACCGCTTTAGACAGCTAAATAATTGGTACTTTTATTTGTCAACTAATAAGCATTTAATTTTTAATTTAGTAATTTCATATTTAAAACCCACCTCTAGTGCACCTGGTTCGAGATTCAAACCTCAACCTCATTCTCAGAAATCCATTATATTGCGAGATTAACGCCAATATGTGACGTAACCAATAGTGATAGCCCTGCAAGAATAGAGAGAGAGAGAGAGAGAGAGAGAGATCGTTTCTTTCCAAGACTAAATTATAATATGTAGGATATTATAAATAATATGTTGCAAACAAATAAACATTAATAAAATGAAATCAAAACTTCCAAATAAACTTAAAATAATAATCTTTTTAACGTGTTTTCAGTTGAAATTCCCGTTGTGGCTGAATTTAGACACGTACGACATGGAGGATAAAGTTGTAGACGAGTTCCTCTCTGTGTGCAAACATAATTTCCCTAAGGCCACTATCTCTATTGGATGGGTGAAAGGAAATACAAGTTTTGGTCCAATAAAAAGATACAGCGCAAAACTAATCGCCCAAATGAAAGATGCTCTAACACGCAACAATGTGACTCAGACGGTTGCATTTCCTTTCAAAACAAAACTAGCGATGAATTCACTAGACACGTTACCGGCTCTTAAATATGTGCATGGAATCATCGACAGCGCAATCTACATTTATGGGCCTGGATCAGGTTCGCATAATTATAGTAACATCCATAACCTGAGGGAATTTATAAAGGATTTTGGGACGAACAGGGTGTATTTTGATGGGCCCTCGGTAATAAAGATGTGTATTACATCTTCAAAAGTAATCACATGTCCTCATTCATAACCTCAACAATAATCATCAAATAACTTGTTATTTTATAAGATATATGAACAAAATAACTGATTTTTTAAAGGAGTAATAGATCCAGTTTGTCTCCATACCAATCACCTTAAACGCAGAGCTGTGTCAACTTAAGCAAAGTGTTAATGAAAATGATATAGTTTTACACGGTCATATTAAACTCAAAATGTAGAGTTGTTTATGAAATATATAATTGTTGGTATCACTTAACTGCACTTGAGTGTGTAGCAATTATTGCTCCAAGTCAACAGAATGGGGGCAGTCAAGTATAAACATCACTTACCCAATACCACTAATCTTGCCGAGCACCTTGCGCAAACGAACATCCGACTACACGAACCACAAGCGAACAACTGCCAAGACTGAGCCAAGTTCCGCCTCTCGCCACTAGAGCCCGGCACCACCGCGACCATGATCAATCCGCCCAACTTCAAGAAACGAGAAGAAGATGGTAACTGCCAGGCTTTGCCAGAATAATATAGAATGTTCTTCTGCCGGCGCGCCCCCTTCCTTTGTGCCTATCCTGTTCGATGAGTGTGCCATATAAAAGACCATCCGTCGAGGAAGACGTCACTCTTGGACTTGGCTGCGACCATGTAGGACTAAGCGTCGGCGTAACGGACATATTATGTTAATGTAAGAATAAAATCCAATTTCGGTTTAAATGTAAATTATGGGAACTAGTCAAAATTCTTTTTAGTTCTTTTATCAAATTTAATTAAAAAGTATTTGCGTAAATCTTCGTCTTTTAATTTACTTTATAATGAGAGTATTGTAAAGTCAGACATTTTCTGTGTTATGGATATTAGGCATTATGCGCGAACTTTATACTCAACCAATTAACTTTATTTCGTCTCTATTGCAAATGTAGCATTTTGGGTTTGGTAAACATTAAGGTGGGAAAGTGTTTGAAATATGGTGCCGAGATTTTCAATATTAGTAGAATGGAGTATTGCACTAGATTATTATATAGATCAACTTAACTTTATATATATATTTTTTTTACTAGTTTCTCGATTGTTATTTTTAGGATAGTTTTGTTAATATCTATTTTGTGCCAAAATAGTAACAAATAGACAAACTTAATGGGGTATTGTTAGGAAATATTCTTGATATTTATAATAGTACTATAATCCTTGTTTAGGACATAGGCGAAGGCTATTGTGAGTTACGCTAGTAGGTTATTAGCGTTAAAGTTAAATGGTATTGGCATTAGGTATTTTTGATGGAACTAAAACTTTTAGTAACATGTGGCATTTTCGCAACAACATCAAAAATGTGTTAGTTAGGAGAGATCATTTACTGTATGACGTATGATCATATTAAATTAATATTATGCATCAATATTTGTATTTACGTAATATGTTTAGGGTACATAATAAATAACGTAATGATTAGAAGGAAAAGAGTAAATATTTATGGAACAATGTTTTTATTGGATAGTATATATATAACTGAATTATTAAATGCTCTTCAAATAATATGCTTATTATTTAATAAAGTTTGGCATAAATTAAATCTAAAAGATTCTAAGACTTGAATTTATTCTATTACATAATTACGTCATATTATCCCTATGTCTAGAAAAGGTGCGAGGGATTAGCCTTCAACCTTTTTTTATATATTAATATGTTAGGCAACCTGAGAAGGTGGACCGTTGTTTCCCGCTACTCACAAGAGTGAGTTGCGTGCGCTGGGGACATGCTAAATGTCCAGCATTTTATAACTCACAACTTTAGGATATTCACTTTGCGCGCTCCTCTATATTCTATTTTATTTTTCTTTAACTGTAGATTTTGTTTATATTTATGTATTGAATCCCTCTAGTTTGGAGCTTAGGGAGTACAAGTGTACACTATATTTTAGAATGCAAGACCTCTATTTTTATTGTTTAAGCACTTCACTTCACCACATTAGGAAATAGTCAAAAATCTTCCCACTTTTGTGTTTAAAAAACCCTATACTATTATTAATATATTTTTTGCTGATTGAAATTCAGAATGTTATTTTTTTTTTTCATTATGTTTTGTATTCATTGCTGTATCAACTATGGGGAGTAAAGCCCGTTTTAAAAATATTAGTAATTGTATAATTTTGTATTTCTCATCAATGCCTAGGCTAATAGCTAAATGGAGTCCTATAAACATAATTGTACTCATCCCCAATTATGTTTAAAGAATAAATAAATTGCTTTGTGATAGATTAAATTTTAAATAAAGAATCTAATATCTCTAGTTATGGGACTTCACTACAAGTCACTGAATATTGAAAACTCCCAGAAATTAGTTTCTGGGTTCAACCTTGAATGGACTTGGAGCACAATTACTACTGTTATGAATAATACTGTCTTCAAGGGCTTCCTAAGTGTTGTAGAAAAAATATATAAGGGAGGCAGTAAAGTGATATCATTAAATGAGTAATAAATAAAATATATGATAAAATAAAAATGGGCTAGCTCCTATTTAAATTGAATACAATACTTTGGGTTAAAAATGAAATAATATATTTTTAACAAGAACAACAACAAACATATCTTGTGGTATGATGACATATATAAATAAATATGAAACTCCATCAAACAACCTTTGGGTCTGGTCGTGAAAATTACATCAGTTGGTCCTAGTCACAATGGAACAATCTTTAATCTAAAAATAAAGATATCCCAGGTCAACCTATGAAACCAGAATTCTTGCCGGAAGCTAATAACAATAATATGTGTGACAAGGGGATAGCAAGATATGGGATAAATGATTTAACAACAATAATACAAATAAATGTACACAACAATTATGTGAGAATTTTGATAATATAATTTCATGTTAACAAGCCAATGTCCAATTTAATTTCTGATATACATCTATTAAATATAAAATTAAGTTAAAGGAAATATGGCTTTGACCGATGCTTAGAAAGTATGAAATATATTGATAAATTTTAAGTTGAACAAAAAAACCAAACTGAAATAATTATTAAAATGTAAAGATTGACAGAAGTAAATTATTCTATTAGATAAGGATAGATATCAAATTAAAAGATATGAAAAAGATAGAAATTAGATTATTAAAATAAATTATATTGACAATATTAATTAAGTGTATTATTTATGAAGAGTCAATGGACTGAGTGGCAAAGTTGTTGTTACAACAGAAAATCAATTACAATCAATAATTTTGAGTAAAAATAAATTATGTAATGAGAAAAAGTTTTTAATTAGCTTAGAAGTAATAAATTGAACCGTTAAAAACACATTAAAAATGTGAGTCGAAAAAGTACATATACAATAAAACAATAAAACATATTAAAATACATGTGTTATAGACAATTAGTTAAAATAAAATAGGGTGTATAATATTGATAAACAAGATAAAATTATGGTTAGAAATAGAGTTCCATAGAGAATTGAGCCTAGGCTTTGCATAAAAGTTTTTAGTTGGTTTATTATAAAAATGTTTTTAAAAAATTATTCTATTCAGGATTTTATGTAATTACATTTAAACAACCCATAAATATATTAAGACAAGTGTAGATGAAATATGGGATAGTATAAATGAAACTTAATATAGTGTAATAAGATAAAAGTCAAATGACACAGATTGGAATTTTGTGAAAACAGAGAAAATTTTTTATATATAAGTTGAAATCTATTCTTATCTGGGAGAATTTGAATTCCCTTGTTCCTTGAGAATGGGGATTGTTTAATCACAATTCCGACATATTTCGGCGCTCGATGGCACCATCCTCAGGTCATAGATGAATCCTGAAATGAGTTCGATTCTTCGTGCAAAGAACTCATTTCAGGATTCATCTATGACCTGAGGATGGTGTCATCGAGAGCCGAAACATGTCGGAATTGTGATTAAACAATCCCCATTCTCAAGGAACAAGGGAATTCAAATTCTCCCAGATAAGAATAGATTTAAACTTATATATAAAAATTTTTCTTTGTTTTCACAAAATTCCAATCTGTGTCATTTGACTTTTATCTTATTATACTATATTATAAGTTTTATCTATACTATCCCATATTTCATCTACACTTGTCTTAATATATTTATGGGTTGTTTAAATGTAATTACATACAATCCTGAATAGAATAATTTTTTAATTTTTTTTTATAAAAAACCAACTAAAAACTTTTATGCAAAGCCTAGGCTCAATATTCTATGGAACTCTATTTCTAACCATAATTTTATCTTGTTTATCAATATTATACACCCTATTTTATTTTAACTTATTGTCTATAACACATGATATTTTAATATGTTTTAATGTTTTATTGTATATGTACTTTTTCGACTCACATTTTTAATGTGTTTTTAACGGTTCAATTTATTACTTTTAACCTAATTAAAAACTTTTTCTCATTACATAATTTATTTTCACTCACAATTATTGATTGTAATTGATTTTCTGTTGTAACAACAACTTTGCCACTCAGTCCATTGACTCTTCATAAATAATACACTTAATTAATATTGTCAATATAATTTATTTTAATAATCTAATTTCTATCTTTTTCATATCTTTTAATTTGATATCTATCCTTATCTAATAGAATATATATTGTTCCTTACTACAAATAATTATGTATTTTAAGAAGTAAATTAACTTTACCACTTTGAGATCCCTTTTGACAGTCAAAATATCTAGCGGTAAGTTCCCTTATAATGTATCTGTACAGATTGGGTCAGAAAATGTCAACATATATAATAAAACTGATACTATAGCTTTATTATTTTAAACCGCTAGCTCTCTCAAATCAATCTTTAAATAACACCAACAAAATTAATTTCATTCCTACTTATCCTTGATTATATGATTTTTTTTAACATTAAGATGTCCACCATTATATGCAATATCTTGTTTTATGCATTTTTTGAAACTTAACTTTGTTTGTTAAAGCGAGTTAAAGCTGTGTCCAAGTTCCTCTCACTCTGCACAGATAATCTCTCCAAAGCACAATCTTCATCACAGGAATCGACCCTTTGGTGATGTCTTGTTTCTACTTTCTACATCATTGTTAAGAAAGATGTATTACTTATATGAAAGTCTCATACACAATAATGTGACTCAGATTGTGACATCACTGTCAACATGTCGTTAGCTTCTAAGTCTCTAGACCCATTACCGGCTCTTGTGGTTGACTTTTATAACATTGAGCTGCAATGACACGAATACCAACAGACTGGGGTTCGAGAAAGATGGGGTGGCGGCACAGCCAACATCAATGGAGGTGGTTTGCTGGGCACCTTGTTTAAAGAAATTTGGGACATTGCCTGGCCACCACGTTCCCCAGACTTAACAGCTTCAGTCTTTTTCTTGTGGGTAATGTTAAAGAGTCATGTTGACGCAACTCATCCAAACACAATTATTCAGGAACTATAGAAACAATTGTGGTTGTTAAAGCAATTCAACAAGATAAATCCTACATAGTCACATCAATTTTGTAAAGCACATACAACAATGTATTGCATATAATGGTTGCAAATTTAAGGACATTGTTTTTATAAATGAATAGATCAACGGTATGTAGAGTATTATCAAAATTTTGTAGTTATTTAAGTTTAATGTTAAGTTTTTGGTAGTTGAAATAAAGATTAAATGTGTCAAAACTTTATCATTTAATTTAAAATGGAAAAATAAAAAATATTCATTCGTTGCAGATTTATGATAAAATATGAAAACATACTTCAGATTGTGGTTGCATTAAAGTTACATTAAATTTTCATTTCGAACAATCTGGTGGTTGATGAATTAATTATAATGTGATAAAACAAATAATGGATTTTTAAACACCTTACCATAGCAGTAGCTGTACTTGCTGGTGCCGGAATGATGAGTCTTTAAAAAACCTCAAAATAAGTATAAATTGCAGAATACACACCTAAAGCAACTGGTCGAGGGCTGATATCTTTCCTCTTGAAGTAAATTTGCAACAATTTAGAAGAATTCTCAACAAATCTCACGGAACAACTTCGTAAATAATGAGGGAGAAATTTAGTTCAACACACATCACACCCGTATAAAGTTAGGACATGAGACCAGCTTCTTGTCTAAGCTCCAGCTTTAAGCATTCCAGTCGATTTAAAAAACGTTTTGAAATCCAGTAATTAAGGTGGTAGATGACAATCCCCTACCGAAATGTATTTTGGATAAGGTAGTAAATAACATACAATGATTATAAAAGGCGCCTACAAAAAAAAACCTGATAATTTTAGTTTATCCAGGTTATTTTTACAATGTTTCAAGTTTGAAAATTCCTACATTTTTACCATAATTTTATTATTGCTAAAACATTATATGCACTTGGCATTTGGATAAAAAAAACTTTCAAATAATGTGATTAATATAAATAAATAAAATACATTCAAGACTCTCGTTATTGAAAATGTATTTCAAATACAGATAAACAGAACCAAGATGGAAAAATATTTGAAAATTTTTCTATCAAAAAAACACTTTTACTTAAACTCAGAGATGTAAAAACAAAAATAACATTGGGAACACTATTGTAAAATATTGTTTTTTATCAAATATTTTTAATGATAAATTTCACTACTTTATTTTTAATCCTAAGCTGCTATACCTTTTTTAGCATTTTCTAGGATTATTAATAGCTCGGACTTGGGTTATTCTATCTTCAGAACCCTTTTTATCTTTTCAGAAGTAGCATGTGCTGCTGGATTTTTTGTGTTTGACGGATTATTATCCACTATCCAACGTGAAAGTACATTTCTTACACTGTGTATAAGAGCTTTAGGTAGCTCATAAAATGATGTTGCACATTGATGAAGAATAAAAACATTTAATATTGTTTTGCAGCAATAGATTATTCATGTATATTTTAAAAAAGGCACTCCATATTTATTGAAAATCCACGCTCCAGGTTTTAATTGCCATACAAGAGACAGCAGATCATTTTAACAATTGTTAGAACATTCTTTTTGATCTTTCCTAACAGTGTTGCTCCAGAGGAAGTCAGTGAGTATTTCGGAACGTAATTAAAATTTCAACTTACCAAGAGAATGTAAAATAATTGAGAATTTTTGAATTATTTAGAAACAATATTTGCTGTCAAATCAGTTATGTGCTTTTTTCTTTGATAAAAATCAAATGAACTTTGTCTAGATGCTTCTAAGCTAAATTTAAATCTGAGAGTATGATTGCTGGATTAAGGAAAGTCACAGCTAGTGTAAGCCAGTTAACGTTGTTCCACATTCGGTAGTAAATCCTCCAATTCGTCCTCTTCATCAAAACAGTATGTGTCTGCCTGCATATCTTTGGAATTGGAGGTTCCTGCATTTGGGTGTAAATTCTTCACTTTCTAGGGCGTAAGTCCTAAAAACTATTAAATATATATATATATTTTTTACATAGTTATTTATTTATTACAGAAAGTTTTACCATTCATCTAAGCTATTCGCATTTAGTTATTTAATAGGGTAAAAAGTGAGTAAAGTAGATTAGAGAGGAAAAGTACCGCGTTTGTGTGGAGGAAGCGTGGGAAGCTGTTACTAAAAGAAGCTTTAGTTATTACACCAAGTCGGAATTCAAACCTTGACCTCCCGCTCACTAACAAACCAGAAAAACATGTAATTTACTCGGCATGCATACTGATTAGGGCTTATAATCACTAACCCATAACTTATAAATTATATTATAATACAATCATCCCCTTATATTTTGTGTATATCTAGGGACTATTTTAAACTTTAGGTAGCCAACACACTCGATTACAAAAACTTGCCATCATTTCCGTTGGAACCAAATTTTAACTCGGCCACATTTCATGTACAAGACTGTAAAATTTCTTTACAATTTATTTATCAACATAAATATATTTGGCACATTTTTGGCATATTCGTAGATTTTTTTTAGAAAATAAACAAATAAAATACGCCTACATATACTTTATCAAACACAAAATACAAATATTAGTTGTAATATTTTCAAACTACAGTTACCTTTTAAGTGATTCAAATTTGTTTCCGGTTAATTATGATTCTTTTTTCTGTATTCTCCATCTCTTTAAATCTCTGGATCGTTTTCTTCTTTTGAATACTTTACTTGGAAATGAACGAGGCTTAGACATTTTGTACACAGTAAAATTCATACAAAATTGATTAATATCAAGACCATAGTCGGGAAATTTTATGAACAATATATATTGCTTTATTTATGGTTTAAACAATACCAAAATGAATGTACAAGTACAAATTAAGGGGCTGTGTTACCATAAAAAGCACTTCAGAGAGCATCTAGAGGTGTTTAATAATTAGAATTATTTCTAGCCTTCGGCAGCTATGGTGTTAGGTTGCCATAAAAATACTTTAGAGAGCTTTAGAGGTGTTTAATATTTTGATTTTTTTTCTAGCCTATGGCAGATATGATATTATGTTGCCATAAAAAATGCTTCTAGAGGAGTTTAATACTTTAGAATTTGTCCTAGCCTCCATCAATTGTGGGATGCCCCCACCCCCTGAAATTATTTTCTGGGTAAGGCCTTGATTAATATTATTATATTTATGCCAGTTAAATGGTAGCCTACGCTCAAACTAAAATATAAAACTAAACAATGTCAAAGAATACTGGTAACAATAGACTGTACAGCTTTAACACATTAAATAGCTAACAGGCAAGAACAGTCTAAAATATCAGAATATTACTCTTCGTATGTTTTTGTACCTCAATACTTTTCTCAGCTGGTTTTGAAAAGTTTGCTAATGATCTTTATCCCCCTCATCACTCCCCGCCCCCACCGCTGTCAATCAAAACACAAGCGGTCTACCTGTGTTTGGTTCTCAACGGTACGGCCCGGTTTGGCTGTATTTATTTCTGTGAAAATAACGTAATTTGTGGCTATTTCCTATCCAGTTTTTAAAATATGATAGTAACGATTGTATGAAAAATGTCAAATGAACCAGTATTTATTGCTTAATAAGGAGAGTTAAATTTAATTTCAAAATACAAAGTAGTTTTCTAATAGGAAATTTATTTGTAAACGAATAAGAAAGTCTGCCACCGATTCAGTTTCATTATTTATTAAATAAAAATTAATATCTTGGAAAATATGGTACAGACCGTGCCTAAAATATTTTTACCGTAATAGTGGTATACAATCCGTACATCCACAAAAAAAAAGGCTTTTGCTTGTATTTCTTAATACTTGGATACGAATTTAGTATTATTAAGTTAAATTAATCATTATAACTATTTAATCAAAAAATACATAACAATTTTGCTCTATTATTACTTTTTTTAATATTTTTATTCTATTAAAAAAAACTCACAACAATAAAAATAAAAAATTAAAATAAAAATATTATCACTCTTGCACAGCCTTAAGTCATGGGTGAACGTTCATAAACCTTAAAACCAATTGCTTCAGTCTTCACTGAAATTTAAAAATATCTACAGTTTTTACTTTATACTTTTTTTAAGCCGAGTGTAGTATTAAAAACATATATTAAAATATTTGGTCAACAATAAATTATTTTTATTATATATCTTCAGCTTTGATCGAAGAACCCAATTCAGTCGCATTAGGTTCCATAAATTACGCTATGATATTATCAAATATTAAACAAAGCGAAGCGAGAAGAAAAGGTGTAAATGGATATGATCTGATTTCTTTGAGAAATAGTTCAAATCCAGACATTAAAGACTTGAAGAATGTTCGTTTCAAGCCCAAGAATCTTCCAAAATAGTTGCAAACTGTGCTTGAAGCTGTTATTATTTTGGCGTAACCTTTGAATGTTGTTTTTGCCATTCATAAGACTCACAAGAGCTTGTCTCCCCGTAATTCTCAAATATATATCTCAAGAACAGTAACTATAACGAGCTAAATCGTGCTATCTTGCACTGGTCAAATCAAGTATATATTATGGTTTTTACATCAATTATCTTGAAAAAATGTTTTTAAGCTGGGAATCATATTTTGTGATTGAAGTTAGACTGTATGTATCACTATATAACCTCACAAACAACCCTCATATACTTATCCATGAAAATACTAAACACCCATGGAAACAAAAAAACAGTCTTTTCTTACACCCTGTTCAATGTCAAACCATTTTATAAAAGACCCATCCTTTCTAAAGCAAGCTTTAATTCCATAATTCACCGTCAAAGATTATCATAGCCCTACACTTGAGCATTTAGTTCGTGATCCCATTTACTCCTGCTGTTTTAACATCCTTTAAACACTTTCATAGCTTTTAGCATTCGTGCCTTATTCGCGCATACCATTTTTCCTATATTCTCAATAATTGCTCAAAAATACTTTATTTTTTGGCTATCTTATACTTTTCTTATCACAAACATTCTCACCACCTTCATTTTAAAAAGCCATAAATACTTCCTTGCCATAGTTCCGTTCTCTTTACCTTCTTCTGAACGCATCTTATTTCCCTTTAAAATAATTCTGCTTTTTTTTGTCCTCCTTTTTACAATTTCCCCATATTCTCCTTTTTTATTTTTTTATT
>JBCFYV010006312.1:0-21518 GCA_039000515.1 Timema cristinae
TTTGTTTTGTCTTTTTATTAGAGTGATAACTTGTGTTTTTTTAGCAAGTGTATCATTTAATAATACTAAGAGCCCATTTGAGCACTCCTATGAATGTCTCAGATGGTGAATGTATCCTTTCCCCAGGGGGATTTTATTGTTTTTCATATATTTCAAGGGCCTAATGACCTCGATGTGTCGAGGGCCTTTAAACCATAATAATAATAATTCGGGCTGTCTTCTTCGATCTGAGAAAGCGTACGACACCAACTGGCGGTACGGCATTTTGAAAACACTTTTAATTGGGGGTTTCGAGGAAACCTTCCTTCTTTTATATCTAATTTTATGTCTGATAGACACTTCCGGGTAAGGTTGAATAACACCTTATTCGATGATTTTATTCAAGAAAATGGGGGTGCCACAGGGTAGTATTTTGAGGTGTACGTTGTTCGCTATGTATCAATACAATCTTCGTATTGTACAATTGCTACCCCACCCAACCTGATTCTACACGCTTAATCGCGTATAGCATACTACCCGCTCCTTTAATAACTCCGACGTAACCTATAATAATACTATTCACTATTATAACCCAATGCAGCCCAACCGTCACACATCAAACAAACGTTCTTTTAATTATCCAACATTGTCTGTCTACAAAACGAGTTGTTCTTAACGTACCTTGGTCTCCAAGCTGACATCACTAGAGTATTACCAAGTCAAAACGGCCGGGTTGGGTCGTGGACGACTACAAGTAATGCCCAAAGTTGTAACCGGCCGAGAAAAATATTTATAACTGAACGGCGTTCCGGGGTCAAGGCGACAATTCATATCTGCGCAGTGTTGCCGCCTGAGGAAGATTATGCAACTCTCACCTTGCAACAGACGCTCCAACGGCTTTCAAGAAAGATGAACTTCAAATATTCGTAGTTTACTGCAATTTGACGGCTAATGTCCAATCAGAAACCACGAAGAAAGAAGAAACTGATGTATAATGACGTAATGCCTGTGATTACGTGACTGGCTTGAATATAAACTTTCCTCCCTTGTTTTGTGTTCTAGGTTCAGAAGGAATATATATAAGAGTATGTAAATTGTATATTTTTACAGTATTATATGTATTGGGGTCATGGAGGAGGGACCTGGGAGTTTCATATGTTTGATTTAAATAAACTCATTTTTATTGCGTTACATGTACTGGGGTCATGGAGGTTGGACCTGGCAGTAACTTTGTGTTCAATATTATAAACTGTTTTGTAGGGTATTATGCGTGTTTGGGAAAGAAACCCATAATATAAATTGTCATGTTTTCTAGTAGACGCAATGGAGCAATTGCGTCTGGCATTAGCTTTTTGTTACGCTTCTCATCTTGTTTAAGTGTCAAGTATGATTGACATACGTTGTAAATTGTTAAAGTTAGTTGCCAACACCTTGTAGGTATTACCATTTGATTTGAATTGACTAAATGTATAGGATAAATCTTATGTTTGCGTCTAGGGAGATAGGCCTTCTTTTTATATATAAATATATTTTGTTCGATATAAATAAATAAATTTCAAGTATTCAATTGTTTGTGCAGTAACGGTTAATAGTTACGTTTCCTGATGTTAGATAAACTGTTAGTTGGTAAACGCTATTTCTAGCGTTTAAATCTGTGTCCATTTTTTACAGATGTAATCTTTGAGTTAGAGTAATTTGAAGGACACGAATTTTCACTCAATATAACTGTTCGTTAAAATTATTATTTTTATTCTTTGGAAAACTTTAGTGTATTTATATTTATACTCTTATTTTGTAACATAATACGAAATACTATAAGTCATGTTTTTAAGAATAGTAAAGGAAATACGTTTAAGAAATTACATTTTTAAGATACAATGTTTTCTTTTCGATAGTAGTTACTAGGAAGCTTTTGAATTACGGCCATTATCCTTTGTCTATTTGTTTCTTTGGAGATAATTAAAATATTCCTGATTTAAAAAACTTTGCTCTTTAATCTGTTGTTGTTTATAACATGTACGCACACCCCCCCTTTCCCGTAGTTTTAAGGACCTTTCCTACAGGGACAGTGGAGGGTGTTGCAGCTATTCATTATGATAAGCTTCCAAAAATGTATACCTATTATAAAAACACCTCGTCGTAGGTCTAGCCCAGTGGTTCCCAAACTATTTTGAGTCACTGCCCCCTCGGTTCCAAAAACTCAACAATAGCTGGTAACGCGGGGTCTGATTCTAGCTGCTCCGGAGAAAGCTTCTCCATTGCTGCTCGAATCCCCCTTCGGAGGTGACGACGGTTATTCCTGAATCGCTAAGGCTTTTCAGTAATTTCTTACCGACGTCGGACTTCATAAACCGGATGCACTTTTTCTTACCCACGTCCGACTTCACAAACCGGATGCACTTTTTCTTACCAACGTCCGACTTCACAAACCGGATGCACTTTTCTTACCAACGTCCGACTTCACAAACCGGATGCACTTTTTCTTACCAACGTCCGACTTCACAAACTGGATGCACTTTTTCTTACCGACGTCGGACTTCACAAACCGGATGCACTTTTTCTTACCGACGTCGGACTTCACAAACCGGATGCACTTTTTCTTACCGACGTCGGACTTACAAACCGGATGGACTTTTTCTTACCGACGTCGGACTTACAAACCGGATGGACTTTTTCTTACCGACGTCGGACTTACAAACCGGATGCACTTTTCTTACCGACGTCGGACTTCACAAACCGGATGCACTTTTTCTTACCGACGTCGGACTTGACAAACCGGATGCACTTGCGACGTCGGACTTGACAAACCGGATGCACTTGCGACGTCGGACTTGACAAACCGGATGCACTTGGAAATCAAGTTGCGTATGGTGCGGTCCAGAGGTTGCTTAGGCGCGGCCTTTGTGGACTACGACTTTTCGCAGTCTCCTCGGGCCCCTCCGCGTCTTGACCGTTTTACGGCCGGCGTCCTTTGACACCGACTGGGGACGATTGGCGTGGGATGGACCTTTCCTCCGCTTCGGTGCTGACTGCATTTGCGAATTCGCATCTGCGTGAACACTGACCGTAGCCACCAGTGTTTGGGTAGCGTCAGCCAGGCTCGAAAGCATCGAAGCGGGTGGCTGAAACCGGACACGTCGCAAAGTTGGGGAAGCGACCGTCAAGGTTGCTACCGCTGCGGTGACAATGGCAGAAAAATCTGCCGAGATCACTCGGGGGGATACCCCTCGACACAATGTTTCAGCAAATTGCTGAATATCACGGTATCCCGTCATGGTGATGTCACCCGATGGTGTCCAGAGGTCCCCTCTTTCCTTTCGGGTAGGGGCTGCGTTTTGGGACATTTGTTGTCTCTGCCCGGAGCGCCTTCCGAAACTCCAGAAGGGAGAGGCCTGGGTGAAGAAATCTCTTTACTCTCCATGCTCCCAGCAGGTGTTTCACTCAATTGTACTTTGAACCCATTTGAGTACTCTTATGGAGTGTCTCAAATGGTTTTTTCTTTTTTTTTCTCACATTGAGATCTATTCTATTTTTATTATCTCTTCGCCTTTTATATAAACAGGTGAATACTCTGTCTTTCTTCTATGGCGTTTTTACTATGTATCTATATAATGCTAAGGCCCTAATTACCTCAGTGTGTCGATGGGCCTCTAAACACAAATAATAATAATAATAATAATAATAATAATAATTTAAAATTATATCAAATTTATTGGCGCTCATATCACCCCGTTTACCCAATGAAGACCGTGATAACTATATGTGAGCCAATCACAATGTTTTTAATATGCCGCGGTAATTTTTTGTAAAGGAATATGGCTGGTGAAGCTCTAAAACTAAAAAATAAAAATAACTTCCCAATTTATACTAGCGGTGGTGGTGGTGGTGATGTTGGTGGGGGTGCCAACGAACCATTCCCTAAGAAATTTAACATTAGACAGGGTGCAAATCGAATTAAACTTTTTATACCTGTGACCGAAACATTTAACACATTTTTTTTCGTTCATATCTTTAATCGTGGGACATCCCAAGTTAATCATGTCGATAACATTTTTCTCCATGCCGAGTATTTTCAAAATAAATTTTCTTTTCTCGTCTCCCTTTACATAAATTATAGATGAGTCCGTAGTGGCCATTTTCAAAATGAATTAAATAGATTGGCCGACATATCCCCATCGTCCCATTGCAGGCCGTGATGGTTATGTGTGAGCCAATCACACTGTTTTTGAACATGGCGGGACACTTCATGGATTACCCGTGGATGACATGGTTGTAAGGATACTAAATAAGTGTACAATTATTTTTCTTGGTCTCTTGATATATGAGAGAAGATTTCTCTCAAGTGATGGTTTTTAGTTTCTGATCGCTGAGCAGTCTCCATCTCGTCTTGGAACAAGGATGATAATAGCTTCGGAACTTTGATGTTTAATTCACAGGGGTTAGTGACTAGCAACTCCGGATTCCTCTTCTGGGCTTAAACCTCTGATCAACCAATCAGGTTAGAATCTTTGCTGCAATTGTTATTTTCGTGGTCAGTATAGTGAGATCTGTCAGGTACGCAGAAAGGGGATCAGGATGTCACAGGTAGAAGAAACTGGTCAGAGGTAAGACAGGGACACTTCCCACCTCTGAATTGAGACACAGTTAGAACTCCTTGAAAGGTCTTGAAAGAGCTATCCGTTTGATCTTATCCAACAATTGCTTCGCCCCCGTCACCACAGGGCAGGATCCACGTACGGTCCTGAAGATTTCTCTTGATATCAGCATCATAACCTCCACAGTTGATATGACATACGATGTCATGACACACATTGATTACATACGATGTCATGACACACATTGATTTCTGTGCGCTGGCAAGGCCAGATGTTTGTAATGTATCGATCATGGTGTGGAGAGTCGGATACACCTCATTAACGTCAGTCAACAAGCGAGATATCTTTTTGGCTGCCTGTGAAACAAAGCACCCCTTATATATGATTTCCTTTCCATACATCATAATATCTACTGCGACCCATGTCTCCTCTGGTTTGACTTTGATTCCAATCTCCTCAGAAGTGTGAGCTAAGTAGTAAAAGCCCAGCTATATCCAGTGTTTCATCATTGTTTTATAGAATAATATTGACTGCGTCTGTGAGTGACGCCAGGCTTTAGTGACGTCAGTCGTCAGTGAGATAGGTCAGCCTTGACCGTCAGCCTGTGGTGACGTTTTGTACGTCCCATTAGATTTGAATGAATTATGATATTAAGATTATATTCAATTTTTACATCACTGTTTATAAAATAATATTGACTGCGTCTGTGAGTGACGCCAGACTTTAGTGATGTAATCAGTTTAAATGTTTAGTTATTTATATATATAAAATAATTGAAATAATTAGATTTGAACATGTTTTATGGTGGGAATGCATTTGACGTCACATCATATTTGAATGAATATCAAGTGCCGAGGTAGAGTTATTGTATTATGATTTTTCATGTATATGCCGTAACTAACAATACTCTACTCATTATGACTAAAATATAACTTTTAACGTTTGGAAAATTTTACTCTCAACCGAGTTATTATTCAGTATAAATATAAATAGGAAAAAACACGTTTCCTACGTTTCCAAAATGTGAGTTTTTGTTAAAAAAAATGACAAACATGTTTTATTAAACAGTTGGATAATTTTAATCTCAACTGAGTTTGTATTCAGCGTGAAATCCATCTGTGTAAAATAAAACCAGTTTTAAAAAACAAGGAGAGGTTAGTTTTAAAATTTATAATTTCATAGACAGCAGGACGTTTGAATTATTAATGACGTTATACTTAATTATACACTAACAAAGTTATATTGCTCTTATTACTAATATGTAATTTAAATAATTTTTGAAAAAATAATCTAATTAATTGAATGAAACTTAAAATACTTTTTGAAAATATAATCTAATTAATTGAATGAAAGTTAAAATACTTTTTCGATTTCTTCATCCCAATCTTTTGCCGACGTTTCTATGGCCTCCAGCTCTGTCTTCACGTTCCAGTCTTCGTCACGGTTGAGATGATCCTCTGCTTCCTCTAGAGTGAGTAGTCCTCCTTTGGCAGGATCCTTGTAGTAATTGTCAGCGAATTCCTTCCAATAAATGTCGTCAAACGATTTTTTCCTTTGTTTTTTAAGTGCTTCTTCTGCATATAAATACTCCCACGAAACGAACTCACAGCAAGTTCTTTTAAATTCTGGACAGTAATTATATCTTGAAATTTTAAAACATCTTTCAGAACAGATATGGTAAGTTATCTTTATATTAGAAGCTGGATGGTCTCTATAATCCTCTCTCACAATGTTTCCTGTTAAATAACTCGGTTGTTCCAGGCTGATCTCCAAAGCTTTATCGTCTTGATATTCTTTGGATATTAGAAGACATCCAATGCTTGTCTGCTTGTGTTGAAAGTTGAAACAATTACATCCAGCTAAGTCCGACAATGGTGATTCGATTTTATATACTCTCACCTATTCACGATCGACAGGAACACTTATCACTGATGATGATAATGAAGCCATGATGATCAATATAATATAGTTAATATTCCCGCCTTTCCTTATATATATACCTATTAGAAATATTATGTAATCATTATGTAATCAACTTTCTACCAGCTAGTCATAGAGAAGCACGTATCTTTCTAATTAGATATTCAGGTCGCTGGTGAAAGGTGTGGTGTAGAAATCAACACACATGAGTTTAAAAGCTGTGTTCAGAAAAACACATTGAGCTGAAGGTCTATAAAAGGAGAATTTAACTATACCAAGTTATCATTTCATCAACATCTTGTCGACTGAAAAGAAGTTGTCACGTAAAAAACAACACCAAGCTCTCTGGTAAAAGTAAGCATAATTTTACTATTATTTCTCTAGTGTTCAATTTATTAGTTAAACTAATATTTTATTTTATCTATACTTATTTTATAATTTTTTTTGTGTGTTTCTCTATTCTCAATATATTATTTAAACTAACAATTAATTTTCTTTGATCTTTTTATAGTGTCTAACAAACAAACATTTATAGCCGACGAATCTATACCCTCTATCTCAGACATTAACAGACAACGCCAACACATTTTTGATTATGCGGCGGGTACAAACACTAATGACTCATTTACAATAATAACGGAGACAGGACGAACTTATACTCGGTTCAACACCTTAGGTGGAGATATCTTAGTTCGTTTCAACCCTTTGATTACGAACGTGAGTCCAATGCATTATCTAATGACGTGTTTCTCTAGTCTATTAGCATACTTGCTCAGAGGTACGGCGCCATACGATTTAATTGGACTCATGATCACAAACACGGAGAATAACCTCGATAAACCGGTCGGCGTTTCGTACCGTAGATGTGATCAAATTGATGTGAACACTATTATGAATACATTAACAAAAGTCATTCAGAGTAATGCCAGATTTGGTATAGCCGATGTGTTGAGGATTAAAGCGAATCATATCAAAATGATGTTGGGGAACGGTAATGGAGCACTAAAACGAAGGTGCCTTCCAAACGATTATCTGAGTCACCATAAAAGGAGCATTGTCGTTGTTAAATCATTGACGAATTGTTTGGCTCACGCCATAGTTATAGTGATAGCCAAAATCACTAATGATATTAATTATAAATCATATATTCAGGGGTGGAAAATAAAAAATGCTGTAGATGAGCTTCTCGCAAAAGCGCGTGTAGATTTATCCGGGGGAGGGGGGCGCGAACATCTCGATAAATTTCAGCGTTATTTTGGGGACGAATATAAATTGCGCGTGTATAATACCCTCTCGACGCTCAATGGATTGTGGTATGAGGGGGTTTCGTCTTCTACTAGGTACATTAACCTACTGTACGATGACGTCACACATCATTTTAACGTAATAATCAATATGGCTGTGGCCTTTTCCGTTCGGTATTTCTGCGACGGATGTAATACCGGTTTTGAAAGAGGTGCGAGACATTCATGTAAGAATACTTGCCCAAAATGTGTGTCCATACCTCCGTGTTTGTATGAAAGCGAAAAAAATGTGTATTGCAATGAATGTAACAGAATATTCAGGTCTGCCGCTTGTTTCACTAGCCATAAATCGAATAAAATTCGCGGTAATAAAACAGTTTGTGATTTAAGACAGGTGTGTATTACCTGTGATAAAACAAAGGGGAGAAATCACGAATGTTTTAAATTATACTGCGCAACGTGTAAACAGAACAAAGGAAACCCGCATCGTTGTTATATGCAGGTGTTGAGTCGAAAGGAACTCGATGATAAATATCTAATGGTATTTTATGATTTCGAGACTAAACAAGAACGACCTATAGCCAACGATTGTTTTTTGCACGAACCGAATTTTCTTCGCGTACAACTCTATTGTGTAAAAAGTGAATTTAACGATAATATGGACGAGGATTGTGACCAATGTGGGAAAAGATCTCATTCCTTTTGGGATAATCCGGTAGACGGCTTCATCGACTACCTGAGACAACCGAGGCCGTTTACCAATAAAATTGTTTGTCTTGGGCATAATGCCAAAGCCTTTGACGCTATATTTATCCTGAATAGATTTCTATCACTTAACTGCACCTCTAAAATTATCGCGGACGGAAATAAAATACTCTGCATGTCAACAGACCACATACAATTTAAAGACAGCCTATGTTTCCTACCCATGCCACTGAGTCAGATCCCGAAATCGTTTGGACTAGACTGTAAAAAAGGACACTACCTCTATTTGTTTAATACAGAAAAAATTTAAATTATATCGGTGAGATGCCCGGTCCCGAAATGTTCGGTGCGGATTATATGAAACCGGATGAGCGAAATGACTTTATGGTGTGGCACGCTGACAAACTGCGGCAGGGGTATATATTTAATAATAAGGCAGAGCTGGAGGCCTATTGTGTGGATGACGTAAATGTATTACGCAAGGGTTGTCGTACATTTCGTCATTTATTTCTAAATATAGGTGCGACAGACGTTTTTAGAGAATCTATCACAATCTCGTCGGCGTGCAATAGATTATTTAGAAAATTATTCTTAGCCCCCGATACGATAGCCATCCTGCCCAAGGGGGGTTACAGGTGCGGTGACAGACAGTCTGTGAAAGCCATAAAATGGTTAGTCTATCTGGAGAAAACCCGACCCGATATTCGGCACGCCTTCAACGGGCGTGAGATAGAAATCTTGGGCAGGAAGGTGGACGGCTACTGTGACGCGACGAGAGAGATTTTTGAGTTTGACGGTTGTTTCTTCCACGGGTGTACATGTCTTTCAAACCGTGACGTGACTATAACAGGGACGAAAGAGACTCTCACCGAGCGATACGAGTGCACTCTGTTGAGAGATCGAGCATTAAGAGCCGCAGGGTACACTGTTACAACTATGAAAGAGTGTGACTTCGACAAAATACTGACTGAAGACCCACAACTAGATCTAGAGCTAAACAATCACCCTATGATTCAAACTGCCCCACTCAATCCACGTGATGCACTGTACGGTGGACGTTGTGAGTCTATGACATTACACTACAAGACAAACCCCGACGAAAAAATAGGCTATCTTGATGTCTACAGTTTATATCCCTGGGTATGCAAATATTTTAAATTTCCTGTAGGCCATCCTATAAATATTTTTGTCGCCGACGATTGCCCCGTCGACGTGGTAGACCGAGAGGGGCTAATTAAATGCACTATTTTGCCTCCTAGACATTTGTATCACCCCGTACTGCCCTACAAGACACAATCTAAATTAATGTTTTGTTTATGTTCCTCTTGTGCAAACGAGATGAACCAAGGGGATTGTTTGCACACAGACTCTGAGAGGACTATTACAGGCACATGGATAGTGGACGAGGTTCGACTAGCACTAGAAATGGGCTACACAATGGTTAGAGTACACGGATTTTGGGAATATAAAATTACCCAGTTTGATCCCCAGACCGGAGAAGGCGGACTGTTTGTAGAGTATATTAACAAGTTCCTAAAGATCAAACAGGAGGCGTCTGGATACCCTGGATGGGTGAAAACAGACGCAGACAAAGACAATTACGTTAGCGAGTATAACAAAACAGAGGGAATAGTGCTGGATAAAAACGAAATTGTTAAAAATCCAGGAAAGCGCACACTCGCCAAATTGTGTTTAAACTCTTTCTGGGGACGATTTGCATTCAACGAGAACAAAACGCAGACCACCATTGTGAACAATCCAAAAGACTTTTTCTCCCTACTCACCACCCCCGGTAAAGAGGTTCGCAACATTATTTTCCCCAATGAAGAGGTTGCTTACGTCTCGTGGACATACCGTGAAAAGGCCGTACTCCCCCTGGATACGGTCAACGTGCCTATAGCGGCGTATGTGACCACCGGTGCCCGTATGAAATTGTATTCATATCTCAGGCACTTGGGCTCTTCTTGTCTTTACTGTGACACAGACTCTATTATAAGTGTGATAAGACCGTCAGGCACGTACACGATACCGACCGGCGACAAGTTGGGCGACATGACAAACGAGCTGACCGCCTACTCTGAGAGCGCGTACATTACAGAGTTTGTTTCCGGTGGACCGAAAAATTATTCTTACAATGTGTTTGTCCCAGAGACGAACGAATACAGGTCCACCACCAAAGTCAGGGGTATAACACTTAACTATGAAAACACAAAGATTGTAAACTTTACTAGTATTAAAGACATGATTTTGAAAGACATGGACCCCGTACACGTGACTAACCCACGAAAAATTAAAAGAAAAAGAGGCGCCATCGTCGTCTCCAGTTGGAGAGAAAAAATTATAATATTGTGTTCACTAAACGTAGGAGATTGAATAACAACACGTCCGTACCCTATGGCTATAGTTGATGCTAACCCCGGCCGCTGGTATAGAAACCCGGGGGCCGCTCTCGGAAGGCCATCGCATAGCATAATAATCACTATCACTGATCACCCTCGCACGAGTAATTCTGGACTGACTGAGCGACGCGTCCGACTTGACCATCTGCAGAGCCGAACACGTGTCCAGCCAGCCGAAGAAAGAAGAAAGTTCCGTCTCCGGTCGCGCGCAGCGCCTAGGCGCTTGGAGAGTGTTCTCGAAGCAACGCGTCCCTTCCATTGTTATGTTACTCCTACCTTCCATCTCCTTCTATCCTGCCCCCACTCTGAGAACTGTATTTTGTATATATACGGCTACGCCGGAAACGTAAGAGCACTTACTACCCCACTTTCTTGGGAATAAGAGGTGAGAACGGCGACCTAGGTCTTGGGGGTTATTATAAATAATATCTAAATTTTTGTTTCGGCGTCATGGGGGGGGGGGGGGTTATACTTGTCAAAATTATCTTTCAGGTTCTTAAAACCTTCTCATTATTGTTGAAACTTTAAACTTAGCGCGGTAAACTGATGCGCGGGGGCTTCGGTTATGCCGTACTTGCGAGGTAACTGATGCGCGGGCTACGGTTATGCCGTACATCCCTTTCTTTATATAATACTTGCAGGTTAAACGACCAAGGAACTAAGGTTCATAAATGTTACCATCCCGACCTGAAAGTTATTATTTGATTTTGGGCCTGACACGCTAGTGTCGTTTTTGGACTCCCCTAAGGAGGTTTAAACGTTTATTTACTAATGGTATCTCATAAGCTCCGATGGTTAATGGAGATGTGCGCTTCACGCACGGAATTGTGTCTTCTTAAATATTGTAATTTTTTTTTCTCTCAATAAATGTACTATGTTCAACCAGGTAACTTGCCTGATTTTCAGTCTTCCTAACCCTTTAGATAATAAGGGGAGGGGTAGCAAATGGTAGCAGAACATGGTTTTTTATTTTACTACTTGTAATGAGACTCAAAGGTTCCATATTCTCACCAATAGCTCTGCATATTAAAGTAAAAGCAATTGACTCAGGACAAATGAATTGTAGTGTTACCGTTTTTTTAGAACATTTAAACTCGGCTATTATTCCATCTTCCTTTAAAACTTCCCAGGGAATAACAATCCTGTTATTTTGACATTTGAATCCACCACTTCATAATTTAAAGTTTCATTACTAGAAGCTATCAATCCTAAGCTTGACATGTAGTTTAAATCTAATTTAATATTAGAATCAATTGAATCAATTTTAATTAAATTGGATTTATATCTTAAATCTACTGTAGACATTAATCTTCCATCATAATCAAACTTATATAAATCATCAAATCGTGTTTGACATTTAGAAGACAAACTTGGTATGGGGCACTGTATGAATCCCACTTTCCTAATGTCATGGTAGTTTCTTTCATTGGCAGACACCTTATATTAAGATTTTCACACTTCATAAAAAGCTCTACATAATGTGATATCTGACCTGGGGCACAAGTAGGGATATATTTCCAACTCTATAAACTACACCTTCTTTGACTTCTACTTCTAATTCAACTTCTTTAACACTAACCAAAAACCTATGAATCTTAGTTAAGCTTTTGCATTTTAAAACTTCACACATTTCAACATCTTCGAACTCAAAGTTTAATTTGTGGCACTGATCTGACCAAGACCAACAGCCGTGAAACCATCCTCCAGCATGAGCTCTACTGATGGTATTCCATGTGCCGTTAACCTCTTTTCCATTGTCACAGTTATCACTTGACAATGAAACTCTTCTTTAATATTCATTTTACCTCTGGGAGTATAATATTAGGTGACTAAATTACAATGATAATTAGTATCCAGTGAGCAATTTTAATTGGTGTATCACCAATATTAAAACAAGCTTCTTGTCCAGTAGCATAAAAATCTATCAACATAAAAGACTTATCCCAACAGTTTTCCATTGTAGTACACACTTTATTTGTGGACTGAAATATAGGAATTTGATCACAACCTTTACAAAATGGCCAACTAACAGTCAGACATAGTATGGTGAATGTTCTCTTTATTGTTCTAGTGTTATCTGTGGCAGAATATCTAGTGGATTTTTTGATCCAATCTTCATATCTGACTAAACCAATTTTAGTTTCTTTTTTTGTTGATAAATTTCAGTTTTTTTGCAAAATAAATAAAGATAATACTAAAAGTGTTGTGCTGATAAAGAGAGTTAGATAAAATAAAATATTCAAAGCCAAACTACAATGAGTGAAGATTGATTTTTTGAATAAACTAATATGGCTGCACAAATCAATATATTCCACTAGAGAGTAGTTCAAAGATACTTCCATTAAGTGTTTATTTTGCACTTTAACAATAGAAATAGGCTCCATAATCACAGGCATGTAATAAATACATATAGAGTTGATGACCATCTGACTAGTAAAGTCATAAATGTGAGTATGACAAGTAAAATTTTTATCGACAAATCCTATAACTTTTGAAGAAATGGTAAAACTGCCAAAGCAATCACTGATATTGTATGGTTTTCTTACAACAATCCATGATTTAGAAACAAAAGAAGCACAAGAGTAAAAGGTTCCATTTAATCTATAAGTTGAAAAATTCAAAGTACAGAGACTCCCAATCTCACCTTCTGGCCAAAAGTAATGAAATGATGCTTTGATTATACTATGAAGGGCTGCCATAAAATCTAAGACACCAACTCCTTTGGTAATCAATTCAGTTTTCGGTTCAGACACTCCATTTTGTGTTGTAACTGAGCACAATAGTAAGAATAAAGCTATCAATTAAAACATTGTGTGTTTAGCCTGACTTTTTGTTCTTGTTGTGTTTGTAGACTATGTTTGACCCTTACGCGTTCCTCCCAGGGCAACACGTCTATTTTGGTGGTGTTGGATGCTTTTTCTAAATTTGTGGTGTTAATCCCTCTCAGGGACATGAAGGCGTCCACGAGTGTGAATGCCTGTCTAGGCGGGTTTGGGGCGTGCTGGGCACCCCTAAAGTCGTGGTTAGTGACAATGGCCCCTGTTTCAGATCCAAAGCATTCAAAGACATGTGCTTCTCTTGGGGGATCAAACACGTAACACCAGCCCATTTCTACCCTCGCCTAACCACGTCGAGCGTTTTAATCGGAACTTAAACGTGGCGCTCACTATTTTTCACCACCAGGACCACTCTCATTGGGACAAGCATCTTGACTTTCTGAACGTCGCATTTATCTCCGCGTACCACGAGTCTGTCGGGGCTACCCTGCTCAGTCTTTCTGAACAGGGATTTAAACCACCCTTATTGGTTACGTGGGATGTTGACCCGCTTTATCTGAAGCCCATGACCGCCCTTTGAAGAAAAGTGTGAGCTCGCCTATAGGAATTTGCTGATGGTCTCAAGAGGAAAGTAGCTTCTACCTTCAATCGGGGACGTGTCCCCGTTCCGTTTAACGTGGGAGATAAAGTAGTCTGTAAATGTTTCCCCTGAGCTCGGCGGTGGACAAAACGTCGGCTAAGCTGGCGTACAAGTGGAGTGGGCCATGGCGCGTCGACAAGTTTTTAACGCCGTCTCTGTGCTACTGGTGGATGTTACTGACCCTCAGTAACTCGTCGCGCCCACGTTAGTCACCTCAAGGCAGTGGTGTTAGTAAGTCCCCGCCCTGTGTAAAGGGGCGTGATGTGTTACCTGTTAAAGTTGTAATTTATGTATATAATGTAATATTTTTGGGAATTATCATAAGTTGTGGTCTTTATTATTATGGACATTAATTTAATCTTATGGGTAGGCCTCCCCGAATTTCTTAATGTATTGGGACGTCAATGGACTAAGGACTTATATTTGAATTTGTGACTCTGGGAACTTGTGAGGAAATTTATGCAAGTGTGTGCGCATATTTAAAAGAAGAAAGGACATAGTGCAGTGCTTCTTCCTGTAGAACACTCTCGTTCCTGCTGTGTCTACTTGAAGCATAGTCTCTTGTGAATGCGCGCTAAGTGCCATGATCAGACTGGCCTAGATGGACTGCGCCTTCCCGCAGCCGCGTCTACCCCTTGTGGATATTATATTTGTATTGTTGTGGTAACTGTGGCATGTTTTTTCTCAGAGAGGTCTTCTACTTTCCCTACCCCTCTCCTGTCTTCGAGGACGACATGTAGAACAGTGCCGGCTACCAAAGATGGATGCTTGCTGGACTAACTGTCATGTGCAACGGGTCTCTACTTCATTGGGTCATCAAAGACGGAGAGAGCTGGAGTGTCGGTGCTGGGCGTGAAGTACCCCAGCATGAACGATTCAGGGGTCTGCCAGAGCGCCGCTACCGAGGAGGCTACGGCTTGCCGGTGAGAGCAGCTATCCCGTGGCCTCTCACAAGGGTTCATGTGGACCATCTCCCCGTTACAGCTGCTGATGACAGGGAAGGTACCGCCCTGCCGTTACACCTACTGCTGAGGACTCCTACTGACATCCCGTCAGGGGGGGAGGATGTAACGAGTTACACCAAATATCAATGGGTCAACACTCACCGACCCGGGGGCCGCTCTCGGAAGGCCATCGCATACATAATAATCACTATCACTGATCACCCCTCGCACGAGTAATTCTGGACTGACTGAGCGACGCGTCCGACTTGACCATCTGCAGAGCCGAACACGTGTCCAGCCAGCCGAAGAAAGAAGAAAGTTCCGTCTCCGGTCGCGCGCAGCGCCTAGGCGCTTGGAGAGTGTTCTCGAAGCAACGCGTCCCTTCCATTGTTTATGTTACTCCTACCTTCCATGTCCTTCTATCCTGCCCCCACTCTGAGAACTGTATTTTGTATATATACGGCTACGCCGGGAACGTAAGAGCACTTACTACCCCACTTTCTTGTGAATAATAGGTGAGAACGGCGACCTAGGTCTTGGGGTTATTATAAACATATCTAAATTATTGTTTCGGCGTCATGGGGGGGGGGAGAGTATACTTGGTCAAAATTATCTTTTCTGGTTCTTAAAACCTTCTCATTATTGTTGAAACTTTAAACTTAGCGCGGTAAACTGATGCGCGGGGGCTACGGTTATGCCGTACATCCCTTTCTTTATATAATACTAGCAGGTTAAACGACCAAGGAACTAAGGTTCATAAATGTTACCATCCCGACCTGAGAGTTATTATTTGATTTTGGGCCTGACACGCTAGTGTCGTATTTGGACTCCCCTAAGGAGGTTTAACGTTTGTTTACTAATGGTATCTCATAAGCTCCGATGGTTAATGGAGATGTGCGCTTCACGCACGGAATTGTGTATTTTAAATATTGTAATGTTGTTGTTTTTCTCTCAATAAATGTACTATGTTCAACCAGGTAACTTGCCTGATTTTCAGTCTTCCTAACCCTTTAGATAATAAGGGGAGGGTAGCAAATGGTAGCAAACATGGTTTTTTATTTTACTACTTGTAATGAGACTCAAAGTTTCCATATTCTCACCAATAGCTCTGCATATTAAAGTAAAAGCAATTGACTCAGGACAAATGAATTGTAGTGTTACCGTTTTTTTTTAGAACATTTAAACTCGGCTATTATTCCATCTTCCTTTAAAACTTCCCCAGGGAATAACAATCCTGTTATTTTGACATTTGAATCCACCACTTCATAATTTAAAGTTTCATTACTAGAAGCTATCAATCCTAAGCTTGACATGTAGTTTAAATCTAATTTAATATTAGAATCAATTGAATCAATTTTAATTAAATTGGATTTATATCTTAAATCTACTGTAGACATTAATCTTCCATCATAATCAAACTTATATAAATCATCAAATCGTGTTTGACATTTAGAAGACAAACTTGGTATGGGGCACTGTATGAATCCCACTTTCTAATGTCATGGTAGTTTCTTTCTATTGGCAGACACCTTGTAATTAAGATTTTCACACTTCATAAAAAGCTCTACATAATGTGATATCTGACCTGGGGGCACAAGTAGGGATAGATTTCCAACTCTATAAACTACACCTTCTTTGACTTCTACTTCTAATTCAACTTCTTTAACACTAACCAAAAACCTATGAATCTTAGTTAAGCTTTTGCATTTTAAAACTTCACACATTTCAACATCTTCGAACTCAAAGTTTAATTTGTGGCACTGATCTGACCAAGACCAACAGCCGTGAAACCATCCTCCAGCATGAGCTCATACTGATGGTATTCCATGTGCCGTTAACCTCTTTTCCATTGTCACAGTTATCACCTTGACAATGAAACTCTTCTTTAATATTCATTTTACCTCTGGGAGTATAATATAGGTGACTAAATTACAATGATAATTAGTATCCAGCTGAGCAATTTTAATTGGTGTATCACCAATATTAAAACAAGCTTCTTGTCCAGTAGCATAAAAATCTCATCAACATAAAAGACTTATCCCAACAGTTTTCCATTGTAGTACACACTTTATTTGTGGACTGAAATATAGGAATTTGATCACAAAAAATTACAAAATGGCCAACTAACAGTCAGACATAGTATGGTGAATGTTCTCTTTATTGTTCTAGTGTTATCTGTGGCAGAAATCTAGTGGATTTTTTGATCCCAATTTCATATCTGACTAAACCAATTTTAGTTTCTTTTTTTGTTGATAAATTTCAGTTTTTTTGCAAAATAAAATAAGATAATACTAAAAGTGTTGTGCTGATAAAGAGAGTTAGATAAAATAAAATATTCAAAGCCAAACTACAATGAGTGAAGATTGATTTTTTGAATAAACTAATATGGCTGCAACAAATCAATATATTCCACTAGAGAGTAGTTCAAAGATACTTCCATTAAGTGTTTATTTTGCACTTTAACAATAGAAATAGGCTCCATAATCACAGGCATGTAATAAATACATATAGAGTTGATGACCATTTGACTAGTAAAGTCATAAATGTGAGTATGACAAGTAAAATTTTTATCGACAAATCCTATAACTTTTGAAGAAATGGTAAAACTGCCAAAGCAATCACTGATATTGTATGGTTTTCTTACAACAATCCATGATTTAGAAACAAAAGAAGCACAAAGAGTAAAAGGTTCCATTTAATCTATAAGTTGAAAAAATTCAAAGGACAGAGACTCCCAATCTCACCTTCTGGCCAAAAGTAATGAAATGATGCTTTGATTTATACTATGAAGGGCTGCCATAAAATCTAAGACACCAACTCATTTGGTAATCAATTCAGTATTCGGTTCAGACACTCCATTTTGTGTTGTAACGGAGCACAATAGTAAGAATAAAGCTATCAATTAAACATTGTGTGTTTAGCCTGACTTTTTGTTCTTGTTGTGTTTGTAGACTATGTTTGACCCCTTACGCGTTCCTCCCAGGCAACACGTCTATTTTGGTGGTGTTGGATGTTTTTTCTAAATTTCTGGTGTTAATCCCTCTCAGGGACATGAAGGCGTCCACGACTGTGAATGCCCTGTCTAGGCGGGTTTGGGGCGTGCTGGGCACCCTAAAGTCGTGGTTAGTGACAATGGCCCCTGTTTCAGATCCAAAGCATTCAAAGAAATGTGCTTCTCTTGGGGGATCAAACACGTAACCACCAGCCCATACTACCCCTCGCCTAACCACGTCGAGCGTTTTAATCGGAACTTAAACGTGGCGCTCACTATTTTTCACCACCAGGACCACTCTCATTGGGACAAGCATCTTGACTTTCTGAACGTCGCATTTAACTCCGCGTACAACGAGTCTGTCGGGGCTTATCCCTGCCTCAGTCTTTCTGAACAGGGATTTAAACACCCTCTATTGGCTACGTGGGATGTTGACCCGCTCTTATCTGAAGCCCATGACCGCCCCTTTGAAGAAAAGTGTGAGCTCGCCTATAGGAATTTGCTGAGATCTCAAGAGGAAAGTAGCTTCTACCTTCAATCGGGGACGTGTCCCCGTCCCGTTTAACGTGGGAGATAAAGTAGTCTGTAAATGTTTCCCCTGAGCTCGGCGGTGGACAAAACGTCGGCTAAGCTGGCGTACAAGTAGAGTGGGCTGTCATACGACCCTTGCGTATGCGTTCAACTAGTACGGAAGACGGTAGCGTGGTTAATCCACGAGGCATGTCATGGGTTCCACACTAGTTGGATCCGATCCTGATGGGAGTTGGGACAAGGCGGGGCGTCAAAAGATGTCAGTGGAACAATGTGTATTACAGTATATTCAAGACAAAAAGAAACTACATAATGATGGTAACAATGTATTAAATTTAAACATTGTATTAAATTTAATGGTGTGGTACTTACATATGGTAACTTGGTGAGGTTGCAGGGTGACAGGACGGAAGGACCACGCTCGGACAATGAGTACCCCTCTAAAAGGCGACGACAACACACGCCGTTCCCAGATCGGGTCTTTTATATATCTCTACATCAATTGAACTTATGATATTCCAAGCCCCAAAGAACATTGAGATAACGAACTCTGTTAGGGCGGAACCAACAACAGAGGCCTTAAAAAAATATAATTATTATTATTATTATTATTAGCACCGCGTCTTACTACTGCATTGCACGCCAAATAATGTTGCTTACCGCCCTGCGTTTCATCCCCCTAACCGTGTCTTGTATGAAACTAAATGTCGTAGTACAAGGCCGGTTGGGATCCGTATGTTATCGGTTTTCGACACGTGTGGGATAGTCCTGCCAAAGGCTATCCCCACATCACCAGGTCGAGTTTCTCCCTGGAAGATACGCCCTCCGAAATGCCATTTTGATCTTGCCAAGTTCCCTAAAGCGACCACCCAAACTTTGTATATGAGAGGACCTTTAATGAGCTCCTCTCCACTCGCTTTCACGGATTTGAGCGCATCTACTCTGATGGCTCTAAAATCTGGCGTCTCCGTGGGATGTGCTTTTGTTGTGGAAGGATCCAATTTTAAATTTGGTTTACCCAAAGAAACCAGTGTTTTTACGGCTGAATTATATGCCATTTTTAAATCTTTGTGTTTTGTATACCGAAGTAGTCACCGTTCTGTCCTCATCTGCACGGATTCATGAGTGCTCTGTTGGCATTGTCCACTCTCTACTCCTGGAATCCCCTCGTGCAGATCATACATGAGCAAATTTTAAAAATTGATTCATTAAGCACCAGGCTCGCCTTTTGCTGGATTCCTGGTCACGCTGGTTTTCCAGGAAATGAACTGGCGGACCAGACAGCCAAGGAGGAAGCACGCCTGCCGCCGGAGGCGAGTCTGGGTGTCATGTTTTTAGATCTTAAGGGTTATGTTCGGCGTGGGGTCTTACGCACCTGGCACGAGCAGTGGGTTTTCGACCCCTGCTCAGAACAAGCTGCGGTCCATCAGGGACGGTGTGTCGCGATGGCCCTCTTCTATACGAAAGTCTAGGAGAGAGGAGGTCATCGTGACGAGACCTCCGCGTCGGGCATACATTTCTAACTCACGGATTTTTACTCAGAGGGGATCCACCACCAGTGTGTGAATTTTGCGATGCTCCCCCTTTGTGAGCACCACATTTTGGTGGAGTGTCGCAGATATGCCCCTATTCGCCTGGCCCTTGATTTTAAAGGTGACCTTCGTTTTTTATTACGCGACAGCGCTGAAGGAGTTATTTGTTTACTCCATTTTTATACGCCAGGCGAATCTTTTTAGTGCCATTTGAGTCACTTTTATAAAGTGGCTCATCTGGATTTTATCTCATATTGAGACCTTTTTAACATTTCAGTATACTTTAATGTGTGTTGTCTTGTCGTTTTATCCATTTTAACAAACTTTAATAAAATAATTAATTTAACATGTTAGTTTTGTCTTTTTAACTAATATATTGTTTTTAATATGTTTGTTTTGTTTTTTCTTAGTGATACACCTGTGGTTTTTTTTAGCAGGTGTTTCACTCAACTGTGCTTTGAGGCCATTTGAGCACTCCTATGGAGTGTCTCAGGTGGTGAATGATTATATCTCTCCCCTATCGGGATTTTATTATGTTTTAAATAAATTTTCAAGGCCCTAATGACCTCGATGTGTCGATGGGCCTCTAAACCACAATAATAATAATAATAAATAATCCCCTTAGTGTGCACCACATTTTGGTGGAGTGTCGCAGATATGCCCCTATTCGCCTGGCTCTGATTTTAAAGGTGACCTTCGTTTTTTATTACGCGACAGCGCTGAAGGAGTTATTTGTTTACTCCATTTTTTTACGCCAGGCGAATCTTTTTAGTGCCATTTGAGTCACTTTTATAAAGTGGCTCCTTTGGATTTTATCTCATATTGAGACCTTTTTAACATTTTAGTATACTTTAATGTGTTTGTCTTGTCGTTTTATCCATTTTAACAAAACTTTAATAAAATAATTAATTTAACATGTTAGTTTTGTCTTTTTAACTAATATATTGTTTTAATATGTTTGTTTTGTTTTTTCTTAGTGATACACCCGTGGTTTTTTTTTTGCAGGTGTTTCACTCAACTGTGCTTTGAGGACATTGAGCACTCCTATGGAGTGTCTCAGGTGGTGAATGATTATATCTTTCCCCTATGGGGGTTTTATTATGTTTTTTAAATATATTTCAAGGCCCTAATGACCTCGATGTGTCGATGGGCCTCCAAACCCCAATAATATAATAATAATAATAGCTAGACTCGATAGCATCGAGGCAGACGGCTGAACCCGAACACGTCGCAAAGTTGGGGACGCGACCGTCAGGGTTG
>JBCFYV010006313.1:0-11537 GCA_039000515.1 Timema cristinae
AATCGATCTTGGATCGATCTTTTCGAAAATCGATTCTTTGCCCTCGATTAATCGATTTATTGGATCGATTCAAAGGCCTCGATCTGATTCGCGTATCGATTCGTTTTCTAACGATTTCCAAAAGATCGAATTGAAAGATCGAAAGAAATCAAAACTTCGAATTGATTCAGGGGAATTTAATTTGGTTGGTTTTAGGAAATGTTTTTGTTGACTATTAGTACTAGGAAAAATTCTAGTTTTAGTAGTTATAGAATGCTTACATCTACCATCTATACTTCAACTAAACTAGTGAGTTCCAAGTTTGAGACACACCCTCCCACAAAAAAGGTGTGAGGGTGCCTCAAGACGGATGCCAACAAGTGTATTTAGTTTTAGTTAAATCACTGGTTCTCGAACAATTAAATTCAAACAAATAAGGTGTAATGAATTCACAGTTTCTGAAAGATTGATTCCATATGGCAAAGGCAAGAATAATGTGCGCTCCTCTCTGAGGTCTAGTGGTTAAGGTTCTGCTTTTTCTCCAATATATAGCCTGATTTTCTTAAGAATCTTCTGGATCCCCAATCTGCTTTTGGTGTTGGAGGGCAAAAACTTTTTTTTTTAATACATAATTTTACTAACTACCTCTTTCCCCTCATATAAATATTTTTACCCAATGATTATTCTCTTCGAGTAAAACATTTAAAGTGCTCCAAATTGCGATTAAAATTATATAGTAGGACATCTTGTGAATGTGGGGAATACCAGGCCTCCACCGTGGTTCGGATTCCACGTTAAACTGTAGGTCCTTCATTTCATCTCACAATCACCCTACCATTACACATTAGCGTAAGTGCGTATAACCCGAACGGGTAGTAAGACGTGGTGCTAATAATAATAATAATATTTACATGAATCGTTAGATCGATCTTTGGAAGATCGATTCAATGGACTCGATCTTTTGCCTGGATCGATACTGCACCTCTTGATCTGGATCGATCCAGAGAATCGATTCAAAGCCCATGAATCGAACATCCCTAATGTAGCACAAAGGACTGTATGTATTTCAATTCATTTGGAGAAAGTGGCGGGCCAACTTGTTGTACGTCTATTTTGACCACCCCTCAATCACTTCCCCTCTAGTCTATCTTGTTTGGCATACAGTTAGTTGACCTTGTAGATGACCTTGCAGTGGGGATGTTTGTTTCACTTGCTGACCTTTCTATTCTCAGTCTCTACACTAATCCCTCCCTTCCCCTCTCCCTCTTACATACTAGAGAAAGAAACAAATACTAGTAACTGCTAAAATTCAAACTATTGATGTACCTGCTTGACCTTGACATTCCAATGGCACTCCCTCTGGCTCCAAATCCCCCCTCCTCTCCGCCTAAAGCTTGGCCTGGTGTGAGTATTCTGCAGATCCCACATGTTTATCTTGTGACCTTTGTGTTTAAAGATTGGCTGTGGTTACAAAAAGTGGATTGTGATAAAAGTAAAGGTCATTGTTCTTTGTGTAAAACTAACTTTGATATAAGTAACATGGAAATATCTTCAATCCGATCTCATGCCAAGGGAAAGAGCAAAAAATACAATGTCATCTATAGGCCTACATGAAGATGTACATTTTAGTGCTAATGACCATAAACAGGGTTTCTACGGTCTGGAAAGTCAGGGAAAAAAAATAATAGTCAGGGAAAGTCAGGGAAATGACAATTCATGTCACACTTAGAAAAAACAACAAAAATATTTTTCGTATTTACTGCGTCATAAGCCACTGCTCCAATGAAGAAAGCTGAGGGGCACTTATCATGCTCAAAACTTGCTGTAACACAAGTTTTGGTAGCATTTTATTTCAGAAGGTGAACACAGAAATCTCCTTTCCTGCACATGACAATTCTTTTAACTTTGTGATCCATTGTTTTAGTTTCTTGTTCAAGGTTTGGCATCGTTATCGTTGGATACAGTGAATTAGGACTACACCAGCAATGTCTAACAAAAAAACAGTTTTTAACCAGCTCTGGCTAAGCCCAGAGCATTTTCCTGAATTCTCATACTGGATCAGTGGCGTTGAAAGTAATAAGTTGCAGGCATTTTGTAAAGTGTGCAAAAAAATTATAAACCTATGTAATATGGGAAAGCAAGCATTAGCTTCCCATGCAAAAAGACCAACTCATATCAAAACTCTTGAAACTTTGACAAATCAACGCTCTCTGTTGACTTTTTTCTCAAAAAAGTCAAGTGATTCAGGTTCATCAAGCTCCCCTGTTTCAACAGAATCTCTGGCACACAAAGACATTCTACCTATTGGTGATTCGGCTGGTTGCTCAAAGAGTTTTTCTGTTTCATCGGAAATCATAAAGCCACAGAAGGAAGCTGTTGCCAAAAGTGAAATTAGTGTAGTGCCTCGAAGAAACCATAACACTTTTGTTATAAAAGATGATAAAACTAAGGCGGAAGTAATTTGGGCTATGCAAGTTGTTTACAAAGAAATGTCTTTCAATTTGTGCAATAATTTAAGTTCAATTTTTCAGTTGATGTTTCCCGAGTGTTCCATTGCCAATGCCTTTACTATTGATGGAGACAAGGCTGCATACTTCATTGTGCATGGCTTGGCTCCATTCTTTCATAACAATTTACTGGACTGCCTAAAATTATGTAACAACTTTGTAATTTTTTGTGATGAAGCGTTGAATAAAGTTATTCAAAGAGGACAAATGGACATTGTAATAAGATTCTGGAACAAGGAAAATCATAAGTCATCAGTCTTATTAAACAGTGTGTTTTTCGATAGGAGCACCGCTGAAGAATTACTGAAGCATTTTCTGGATGGTATTTCTCCTCTTCCACTCTTAAGTTGATACAAGTGTCGATGGATGGCCCAAATGTCAATTTAAAGTTTATAACACTTCTTCAGGAACACATCAAATCTGTCACAGAAAAATGAAGTATGTAGTTTGCTAAATCTGGGAACATGTGGGCTTCATGTTCATGGTTTGCTTGAGAACAGGAGTGGAGTCTGTTGATTGGGATATAAGTAGCTTATTGCGTCACATGTACTACCTGTTCACTGACTCTCCAGCTCGTCGAGCATTGTTTACCCAGTTGACAGAATGTGCATCTTTTCCATTGAAGTTCTGTGGTGTGTGGTGGTTAGAGAATGCAAAGTGCTTTCAAAGGACATTACAAATTTGGGACCATGTTGTTAAGTTTCTCAAAGAAGCAAAACTTCCTTAAAAAAAACTGTAGAGACACTGAAAAGAGCATCCTGTGATCCATTCCTAAAGTGTAAACTAGCTTTCTGCAAGACAATTGCAGATAATATCAGCCTTTCCTGCAACGGTTCCAAACATCAAAACCAATGACTCCATATCTTTTTGAAGCTGTAGAGAAACTTCTAAGATACCTTTGTATTGTTGCATGAAACCTGATCTGATGAAGTGCAGGGTCCAAAGTTACTGTCTATCAACACAAAAAAATCAGAAAATTTGATCCTTAGCAAAAATATTGATGTGGATTTGCAACAAAATGTTTGTAAGTAGAAACTGAAATCACAGTAACAGAAAGACAAAAACTAGCAATTTATCATGAGTGCCGCAGTATGTTAACCACCAGATTGCAAAACTACAAGAAAGAAGTCCCTTAAGACAGAAAGCTGTGAGAGGTTTGTCTTCATTGGATCCTTGTGTTGTTCAACATTCACCTCAACTGGGCCAGAAGAGATTTTCTTTTCTTTTGGAGGAACTCAACCATGCCAACATCATAAATGATGTTCTGGCTGAAAATGCTAAGAAAGAATACTTGCATTTTTGCAACCTCAAAAAATCTCAACTTTAAGAAATATTTCGTCCTTGTGATCATCTTAGTGATGAAGTAGGACTTGACACTATTTATGGTAGCTTTCTAATGGAGATGCAAACTACAAACATCTTTGGGAAGTAATAAAGATTTGCCTTGTCTTGTCGCATGAGAATGCAACTGTTGAAGGTGGTTTTTCAGTCAATAAATGTTTACTGGTTGAAAATATGCATGAAAAAACAGTCACTGCACAGCGTCACATTCATGATGAGATACAAGAAGCAGGAGGGATTAAAAACATACACATTAGCAAAAAGATGTTGGATTACGTGAGAGGTGCTCGGAAACGCTATCATGAATTGGAGATGAAGAAGCAGGAAAGAAGTGAAGAAGACAATAAGAAGGCAGAAAACGGGAAATTAGATATACAAGTTAAAGATTTAGAAGGAAAAAGAAAAAATTAATGATGGCAACTGAAGAGAAACGAGAAGCAATAGAAGTGGAGTTGCAAGAACTGAAGAAGAAACAAGCTTCACTTTATTAAATATAGCATAGTATCTTATTGTATGACTTTTGATAATTTTAATAAAAAGAAAATTGACTTGAGACATGAATAATATGAAAGCAGAAAAATTTCCTCGTGTAGTACAGTTTAGTAAAATAAGACTGAAATGATACCAAACTTTTTAGTATGTTCTTAGTGGCCTGTTATTTAGTATGTTTTTCTGCACATGATACCAAAGTGAATCAAGTTTGTTACAACTTTTTGATAGGGTTAGACATATTTAATTATTTTCCATCATTTTCCCTGAACTGATTGGCAAGACATCTGCTTTCATATTCTTCATGAGAGGTGAGGCAAGGTCGGTTGTAGGGGAGGAGGAGGCCGAAATAAATGTATTTAATAATATTTTCACATGTATAGTATTGTAAAGTTATAGTAGAAATTTTATGAGAAATTGGTAGGAAACTGGGAAAAGTCAGGGAGAATTTTTTTACAAATACTGTAGGAACCCTGATAAAGTAGTTTTGAAACCTGAAACTAGACCTAGTTGTTCTATTCAGATCTTCCTTGTCAAAGATGAAGTTTCTCGTTCTGAAATATTGTGGGCTATTAATCAAGTAATGACACATTCGTCTGCTAGAAGTTTTTCTGCTTGTATGATATTTTTAAAGTAATGTTTTCCGATAGTGATATTGCCTAGAAGTTTCAAATGTATAAAGATAAACTCGGATATGTCATCGTGTATGGACTAGGTCCTTTTTTCAAAAGCGAGCTTGTGAATATGGTTAAGCAATGCTCATTTTATTGTATTTCATTTTATGAGAACATAAATACTTTGCTTTGAAGACCCAGATGGATGTTATTCTTCGCTTCTGGAGTGAAAATGAAATTCTTGCTTTTTAGGTCTGCAACAGCTCAAGATATATTAATAAACTTTATATCTGCACTAAAAGACGAGGGATTGGATCTTAAAAAATTCTTCAAGTTTCCATGGATGGACCAAATGTAAACCTCAAATTTTAAAGTGGTCTTAAAAGTTACTTGAAGGAAGATTCTCCACAAGATCCTGAGTTACTGGAATTTGGAACTTGTTTTTCACACATTTTCCATGTTGCTTACAAAACAGCACATGCTAACTCTAGTTGGAGTATTAACCAGTTGTTGCGCTCACTATATTATTTATTTAAATATTTTCCAACAAGACTTGCAGACTAAAGAATAACAGGATCATCTCTTTTCTCGGTGAAGTTTTGTTCTATTAGATGGGTAGAAAACTCGAGGGTGTTTATGACAATTTCAAAAAAGATGATTCATGCTGTGAGGAATGCATCAGGAATAAGAAAATTAGAAGTGAAAAGAAGAACAGTTTTGCAGACAGTAAAGGAAGAGGCAGAATTGTTAGAACATGAAATGCGAAAATTTAAAAAGTTTTGTTGTTGAATGAATTTTAACTTTTGTCTCATTCTAAAAGAAGTATTTTGTTTTTAGGTATCATCTTAATTTTTAATAATATTAGGTAACTGCAATTATCTTCATTTCCAAGTAATTTTTATCAACATATTTGTTGGTTATTTTTCATTGAAGATCCTGTATCTTTATCACTATATATTTACTAAACCAATTCATTATCAAAAATACAAATTGTGGAAAGTACCTACTGTCGAGGGGTGGTGGGGATAATAGTAGAGTAAACTCCCTGGCTGTAATCATTCTTGAAGTTGCGCCACCAAGGCTGGTTACTTGTACCTCTAAAGTTCTAAGAGTGAGGTGAAATGACCTACCAATTTTTCCAGAAGAGGTATTTACATTCCACATGGAGCCGACGACTTTACTTCCCCTCCAAAGGGTGTTGGGTTTGAACCCACAAAACATCTGGTCCTGAGGCGAGCACTTTACCCCAAGACCACCGAGCTCGAGGGTGGTATAGGTCATTCAAAAATGTAATTGTGTGTGTGTACGCAATGTATTAAAGATGGGTCGGATCCACCTTTTTTCAAATCTAAAAGTTCATTTTGCCATCAAATCTCTAATTAAAATTTGAATTTTAGAGGATTTTTTTACTTCACTTCTGATTTTGTTTACATTAAATGGTTTAAATTAATGATCTGGGGTTTGGTTGTTAGGTTTTTCCTATCATTATTTTGGTTTTAACCAAAATAAATTACTCAACCATTTTAATACCTTTAAAAAATAACTCAAACTCGGTACCTATTTAAGAAAAAATTATTACGATTTGAGTGTTGAATTTATGAATATCCTAGGGTCCCATCCTTAGTATATACTAGAATATATGCGTCAATACACTTGATTCTTGATGTAAAAATGTTTAACTATGATGGTGATGTTTAACTATGATTAATTATTATTTTGAAATAAGGATTGTTTGTCTCTTGAGTACCTTTAATAGATACTGGATTTCTGAAATAAAAAAAATACTGGAAATACTGGAACTTCAAAACTATAGTCGAGTAGACACCCTGTGTAGTATTTCTACAACAACTGGTAGACCTAGTATTTCATTTTACAAATCTTGCGAGTGTTTAGTAAATGTATATTTTAAGATAAAAGCGTGAGAAAGTCTGTGCTGTGCACCGTAACATTTATTTTCAAAGGTAATTAATGGAAGCAAATTGGGGATATATTAGTTTATTAAATGTAAATTTTATTATATTGTCATATGATTGTTATTTTAATTAAAGCCATGAGTTTTGAAACCATTTTGAATACTTTTTCTACTCTATTTTTATGTTAGTGGGTTTATTTTTGGATCAGGTTTTCTTAAAGTGTTATTTATAATTGTAAAAATCAATGTAATTCTCATTTTATAAGCATGTGTTGTTTTCATATATTTTTAAAATCTCAGATTTTAAAGATGTGGTTTTACATTTTATGTTTGTTTTGACTGGTAATATTTTAAATATACTATTTTACTTTTAAAATAAACAAATAATACTCTTATAATTTTAAAATTATGAATATACTGTAACTTGCAAGCTTTTTGAAACACTCAGCTCAAGTTGGACTCGAATGAAAAATATCCAGCTCGCAGTTCCCTAATATATATAAAGCACTAATGTCCTATAAATACACAAGGAAGTTTACTAATTCTTATAATTTGGAAATGAATCAATGTAGTTTCAGGAAAAATGCAGTAAATACTTAACAAAATGGCTGATGTTTGATGTTAAAAATTTAACTTTTAAAAACAAAATCTCAGGATAGCTTTTTAAATTGAATCTAAATATGATAACCTATTTTACTGAATTCATAATTTTTTATCAAATTTTTTTTTAATTTGCACTAATTTTATTTAAAAAACTTGATTTTTTTTAAATACCTTTACTATTCCAAGAAAAGTATAATTTTTTATTATTTTACATGGATGTATAGCTTTAGGTATAATTTATCATTTACAAAATTCTATATTACAAATATTATAATATGTCCTAAACTGATAAATTATTAAGCCATCACAACATGTAATACAATTATTTTAGATTTTGGTCATGTGTATTTTAACTTTAAATATTTTAATTGGCAAAGCATCGAACACCCCGAGATTAATCATTTGGTTAAAGTTTGCTGACTTAAAAATTCACTGTCATGGAGTGGTATTAATGTTTAAAGTAAAATAGTATTTTGTTTGTAGATTCATTAAAGCGTTGTTGTTTCCAGCTCCAAGACAAAGTGCTATGCTCAGCACTTGGTTTGCCATGTGGTGTCTACAATGTCGATGATCGCTGTCTGAGATCTCGTAAACACAGTTTGTCCCTAGATGATGACGACGACGATGATGATGAAGCTTCACCACCAACAAAACAAGCCAGGGCTGATTTGAGTGATGACAGCAACCAGCCATCTCGACTTCTGCAACCTGCCCACGATAGTAAACTTGATTTGAAGAAGAGTGTCTGTCCTGAAGTGCTCTCTGCATTGACCCTTGTGGCAAAAACAACAGAAGATCATTTAAGAACGAAAATTAGTGGGACAGTTAAGGGTGATAGAATTGACAATTTTGACTTGCAGAGCACCCAGGAAGAAATGGATGTGGTTGAAAGTGCTGCGACCTCTGTGGGCAGTGCCAACATTAGTGCTCAATCTTTCTCTAACACAGACCATCACAGTGAAGCATTGCAAACTGTTGATGAGATTGTTAACGAGAGTTTGAAAAAACTACAGTTCAACACAGATGCTGTGTCTCAGTCACAAAGCACTGTCTCGCGTCTCAGAAGAGATTCCACCTCAAATCGTGTCAACAAATACATGGTTTTATCAAAATCAGATGATGGTGGGGAATCATTTGATCCAGAAATAGCCCTTGCTTCAATGGGAAAAGTTGATCAACCATCTAACTCGAGCGATTTTGCTACAATGAACATTCCCAACAATTCCGGTCCTTCCTATACTCTTGTGCCAATGAATGGAAGAACTAACATTGATGATACTCATGACTCTTTCCTCGATATGTCTCATATGGAGACAGACTCTAATGACCATCGGTTTGACCCTGAAGTAACCATGACTACATTGGGCTTGGAATGTTCAAGCTCAGAAATTAAAAATGAGGAGAGTAAATTTATAACTTCCATATCTGCCATGGATACAAGTTCAAAGGTTTCACACAGCACAAAAGATTTGGCCATGTTTAATACCAATTGTAGCAACCCTGCAGTAAGCCATAAACAGTTGACTGGGAAAACACGTGTCTTCTTACAGTCCAGAAGAAATGTTGGCATCTATGGAGGAAAACAACCAAACTTCAGACTTAAAACCATCTGATGTGCAATTTTCATTACCTATTCCTCAAGTTAAAATGGAGGTTTTGGCTGATGATAACCCTAAAAACATTTGCGTTAGTTGGTGATAATTTGCTAGTGAGACAAAGTGACAAATCTAGTTCTTATATTGTATCTGGTGTGAAGGAAGAAAACACTGTACCTGTACAGAGTGGTGAGAGACAACTATTGTACCAACAATCAGAGAGTACAACAAACAGTTCGCCATTCCATGCAGAAATGACTCTTGCTGGCATTGGGGGAGAAAATCAAACAGTAGCAACAAACAACGGAGTACGCGGGATAATTTCCTCTTCGTTTACTCCAGAGATGGCTCTTGCTGCGATGGGAGAAGGGGACAGAAACTCCAGTGCCGATTCTTCTGAAATCTCTTTTCAAGTTCCTCTTTCAACATCAAGAACCGTTGTGGATCAGACGGGGTCCGGCTTTGACCCAGAAGCGGCGCTGGCTGCGATGGGGGAGGGGGAAAAACCCGTGCCTGTAACCACTCAGTTCCAGCCACATGTGAGTAGTTCATCGTCAACATTCACCCTTCAACAAGGATTCATGGAGGTGGGTTTGGATGAGTCGGGACCAGAACTGGACTTTGAGGCTCTCAGTGAAGAGTTTAATAGAAATACTCGGCATAGCTGATCCAAGGGAAAGTCGACCTGTTCGACAGAGACGCAAAGTGAGAAGTGAGTCATACTCTTTGCAGAACTGATGTAAATAGATAGAACCTTTTACAAAGTTTTTGGCTAGTTCTTCTAAAAATATTTGGGATGGATGATGGTGTTGAATTGAAGATTCCAAAGTTTAATGTGTAGGCAAAGATAATATACAAATTAGGTGGAATGACTAATAAGGCAAAATGTATTATAAAGTACTCTAACATATTGTTTATTATTTTTATTATTTTTTTGAAATATTTTATATAGAGATCAACTATACTTTGATCACTATACAAATCTTCACAGCAAAACTGAATAGCTATATTTAAATTATTGTTTTACTGATAAAATCTAAAGTAATATATTGATCTAGTATTTGAACAAAAGCTATATAGACTCTAACACATTGAAATAAAATCAAAATGATAATTATTTGACTGTACTTGCTTTGAACCTGTATATTTGTATACATTCAGTGGTAAGTGAGCTGTATTATAAAGGCACATAGAACTTGTTCTTTCCACTCGTTCTTAAAATATCAATCGCATTACTGACCCACATGGTAATGTTCTCTCGTTGATGTAGGTCAAGTGAAAGTTCTACTGGTTGTGGAGAACTCTTCACCTAAACAATTTTAATCAAATGTATAGATCTAACTTGATAAATGGCTAACTGTTGATACTGTTTAAAATACTGAGCCAATACCTATCATTGTTTCCTCAAGATGAATTTATAAATTTGTGTTTGTGTGCATACCATTGTTTAAATCATTCTATATATATATTTTTTACATAAAATCACAAGTTAAATATATTCCTTTTTAGGGGTGTGCGAAGTCCACTTTTTCAATTCGAAGCGAACTTGAATCGATATGTGAAATATTCTCAGTTTGAATATTTTTTATTATTTTTATGATTGAAAAAAATATTATTTTGTAGTTATTTACACATAACTTTAATGGACAAAAATGATTTGAAATTGTTTTATTGTATAATTGTTTGTAAAATTTCATCTCAACATGATAAATTATCACACTTTATGAGTCAATTACTTCAGTTTTTCCCATGTGAATATTAATTTGTTATTTATACAACAGCTCAGAGTAAGATTAACTGACCATAAATCGAGTTATTTTAGCTGCCAATATTTTGATTCACAAAACTTTGTAACTGTTTAAGCCGAAGTTTTTTTCTGAAGTGAAGTCAAAGCTATTTTGAAGTTTCATGGCTTTGCACACCTCTATAATTTGTTCACTATGCACATTGGCATTTATTTTTTCCCACCATGCCTCACTACCTTTCTGGGCCATATGCAAAGATCCTGGAGTGTATTACCAAGAGTAGCACCTAAAATGTGGTGTTGGGGAGGGGGAGTATGCAAACACAATTAGAACAAACACAAAGACAGATACAAAGTGGTTAAAAAAAAGGCAGCAATGTGTTTCAATCTGGAACTAGCAGAATTCCTCCGATGGTAGCTGGCGGAGGTGTGCTCTCAATCTGGAACTAGCAGAATTCCTCCGATGGTAGCTGCCGGAGGTTTGCTCTCAATCTGGAACTAGCAGAATTCCTCCGATGGTAGCTGGCGGAGGTGTGCTCTCAATCTGGAACTAGCAGAATTCCTCCGATCGTAGCTGCCGGAGGTTTGCTCTCAATCTGGAACTAGCGGAATTCCTCCGATGGTAGCTGGCGGAGGTTTGCTCTCAATCTGGAACTAGCAGAATTCCTCTGATGGTAGCTGGCGGAGGTTTGCTCTCAATCTGGAACTAGCAGAATTCCTCCGATCGTAGCTGGCGGAGGTTTGCTCTCAATC
>JBCFYV010006314.1:0-12786 GCA_039000515.1 Timema cristinae
CTAAAAATTGTTATTAATTTGGCATCGCATTCATCGTTAATGCTAAAAGGAGATATATTTATATTGGGCTATACCTGTTATATCTGGAACAAATGTCACGTTTCCTGGCAGCCGTGGTTTCGGGATAACCCTTCAACATACATGATCAAAAATAATGGAAGCAAACAAATGGGGGTAAGGTGACAAAGTGAGAGTATAAATCTGTTATGAGCTCTGTGGTGGGAGATAATAACGTAGGTAGTGGCTATCAAATTAACGATTGACCTGGTGGATCATAGAACATATTTAGGAGCTTGGAAATGATAAGTATTACAGATAAGGGGTACCACAACACAATGGCTGATGCCTGATCATCTACTGTAAGAAGGTGCTAGAGCCTTTAATCCTATTGTTCGTTACTGCTATGTAGGATCCTACAAAATTGTGTTTTTTTCCATCTTGCTGAAGACAACAGCGTGTTGTGTCCTAGCCCTCTGAAGGGGAACGCCCGTCTATCACAACACCCCCTCTAATATGATCAGCCATTAATTAGCCTTCCTCCCTGGACAAGAGTAGCTATGGACCGGTAACAGCTATCACCATTTACCCTTTCACTATTATATTATAAAGATTTATTCCTTTAAGTGTTTATTTGAAGAAGAATGACGAGTGACATGATCGGTTGCAACTATCCGTCGTAAAATTTGGAGTGGATGAACTATTAACGATAATACAATGTGCATGAACATTGACCAACTCCTGCTATCTTCATTTATAATTTATATAGGATAATGTTATTTACTAATCATTTTAAAGGAACAATGGACTAAGGTAAATAAAGTAATATACATAAAAAACAAACTCAATATTTTCTTTACGCTATAAGCTTTTTCTATTAAACTCCATTGATCTTAATGCATACTTTAAAAACATTATTTTTCATAACTTATCATTTTTGAAAAGTAAGGGACTAAAATTAATAAAATGATATATATTTTAAATTTATTCAATATAAGCTTAAAGCTAAAAACATTTTCTAACCACCCTCATTGGTTCCTATGCATACTTTCAAAAAACTAATGTTCTTTATATATCATTTTAGAGTAATAATAGACTAGGACAAATAGAATAATATATTTTAAATAAAACTAATTAAATATTGGTTAATAAACAAAAAACTTTTTTCTAATTAGCTCCATCAATCATAATACATACGCTATAAACACTTATGCTCCTTACTAATTAAACGACATAATTAGTTCTTGGTTGCTATTCGTTGACCACAGTCATGTATCATGTAGAATTATATTTTTCATGAATTATCTAACAAATTCAATTAATACAATTCATTAACACTGGTTTTACAAAGGATTGGTAAGTATTTAATGTATAATACATATAAGTGGGCGTAGAAATATATAATATCCCATTGTTTTTATAAATGTCAATGGCTAGAGATGAAAAATACACTTTCAACATTTGAGCAGGTGAAAGATTGAATCTCTCATTTTTCAACCATGTCAGGAATATAACCTGAGAATCCGTACTATAATAGACATACGTGTTACACTTTGAATTCATAGGTAATTCTATATATGCACTTCTGAATGAGTTTGGGTGCCAGATACTTGCATACAAACCTAATCACGCCGTTCTCTTACGGGGTAGGTAAGAAACTGTGCATATAGTTCAAAGCACAATTCCGTGATTAATACATTCTTACTAACTTTCAATACAGTTCCCTATCCTTGCATATTCCCTTCACTTCAACAAAATTCATTTATTTATTGAAGGTATTTAACATGAACTTTCTGATTCGACAGATTATATCATAACACAAGAGTTTCTATTAGCGAAATCGAAAAGGGCCACCAATTTTAGGAAAGGTATTTTTACATACCTTCCAAAGTTCTTTTACATACCACAATCGACATGGAACCGATGGATTTACTTTCTCTCCGAAAGAAGTTGCGTTAAAAAAAAGCCGTATACATCGTTAAAACTTTTAAAAAATCAATATGATTACTACAAGGTGCGATTGTAAAGTCTTGGCGGATTTCCTGCATGCAACTTTTAGGCCTTGTTCTACCTGTAATTCGTGGTGACCTAGTGTAACAACTTACATTGTAACAACACTCGCCAACTGGGACAGCCAACTGGGACAGCCGACTGGGACAGCCAACTGGGTCAAACACGCGGCACTAGCTTGACCAGCGACCTCCGCTCTCGCCAAATACAACAGACTGGCTGAAGGCGTGTCTGCGCCAGCCGGCAATGAGGCTCGACCACGTGTTCGGCCAGCAGAGAAAATGGATAGAAGAGTTCCGTTTCCGCCTTCGCCGAGCTTCGCGAAGGTGCTACGTGTTTCGATATGAGCCTCGAACTTCTCCTCCCCCCTTGTTTGTAATGTTCTCCAACCTTCCCTTCCTTCGATCCGCCCCCCCTTTTCTGAGAATTATATTTCGTATAAATACTAGCGGTACCGGGATCTCAGGTCACTTACTACCCCACCGGCTCGAGGATAAGAGGTGAGGGCAGCGACTGGGTTTCGGGGGATATTACCTTCCTACCAAATTTACTATTTCGGCGTCATGGGGGGAACTCTTTCTAAATTACTATTTGGACTTTGTCATTAAATTATTTTTATTTGAATTTTGACTATGCTACGCGCTTATCGCGGCTGGGAGTTAGACCGTCGCTTTCGCCACCACTTATATTCAGGTTCTGAGCCCTATTTATTTGTATTTCATACGTTTGCCAATATTAGCTTTTAACCAGAGATTGTCTGGTCCTTGGTTCGAAACCCGGCTTATGTTATTTTCAAGTATAGCTGTTTCTGGACTCAACTTTGTTCGCCAAGTTTAACGCCTAGGGTTGTTGGGTTATTATTACCTTGTGGCCTTGTTTAATTGCTATGACGTCACGTTTGCTACGGGCGCCTGTAAGAAAGATATATATTTATACTAGGGTGGATAACTTAAACGCTAGAGTAACCAGTTTAGGAACTAATCAATTTAGCGAAGTAACCAAAGAACCATAAACCAAAGACCATGTCACTGAGATCCCGGACCGTTACCTTTGATGGGTTTAATGTAACGTGATTTGTTTTGAGGAGGTAACGTTTATGTTTACCTTTGATGTAATTGATTTCCACGTTGGACGGAAAAAGCGCGCTTCACGCGGTGTTGATTGTTTGCTCAGCTTGTTATTGTTTTTTTGACTAAATAAAATTGTTATGTTCATTCAGGTAACTCTTTACCTAATTTACTGCCTCTCTCGCCTTATAGATATTAAAAGGGGGGAGGGGGGGTTGCACTAGGATGAATAATTTATTATAGACTAATATACTGACACCAAGTAGCAGCCAGGAACGATATAGGCTCTACTGGAGCCGATATTCCAGTAAAACTTTCCACATGGAAGTGGAAGGTGCTGCTACGTGTAGTGGTCTATGTGGAGACTCTTCTGGGATAAACCTTGATGAGCAAAGTTTCAGTTTGGCAGGCCGAAGAAACTTTAGCAACAGTAGTAACGTATATATTTGTAAAGGAGGCATCTGTCGCATACCCGGTTAATTTGGAAGAAACCACAACTAAAGAAAGACAAAGGAGAAAGGAGTATTGCAGAAGAAGATACATACGGTAAATGATGAGGGAGGCTACGAAGTACAACTAATTTAGGATAAAGATCCTATTCCACTTTACGTAAACCAGCATTTAGCTATGATGAGGTTAGAGACAACTATGAAGTAGCTTCTTTTTGAATATCTCTATAATAGGTATTTGCACCACATCTCCACAGCTTGTTGCCCTCAATAAATGTGGCTACTATCCTATCACAGGGACCCACTTTTTGTGTGTATTCACCAATATTGTTACCCCACCTGTTGACATCAGTACTAAAGAGGGTCCTAGACCCTGAAATAGTCGCAACTGCCACTAAGGCCTTAGAACTGGAAGTTGGTTTAAGTCAGTGAAGAATTTATTCTGATGAATTTGAAGATAGGATTATTTAATCGCCTCATAAATTGCCGTTCTGTTTTATCTGAGTACAATCAACTATTAAATTAAAGAAGATGCAAGCCCCTTCGTTATTCTCACGCATGCCCGTCACAGGACTAAAAATAATCACCAAATATCGGAAACACAAGAATCTATTATCAACCAAACACTTAGCGGCATCGATGTGAACAGGGACAAATCCAGCGCAAAACACGTCACTCTCTAGGTTTAGGTAACTGATTGACCCACCCATACTTTGGCGAGTGTAAGTACAAACTTTCTGATAGAGAACTCAGTAACTAGTCTGTTCTCGCTATCAGGCAGCTTCGAACCCGGTGCCCCGGCCGAAAGCCTTGTGCACAATCAGCCGCGTACGAGCCAAAGACTGCATGGGGGGTTGTCTAAACAGCGCCAGTGAGGCCGGGAGAGAAGGATCTCTTCAGGTACGTCTTGGAGGAGTTACGGTAACTGTACAAGGAAACGGCTCGAGTATTAAGAAGAAGCGACCATCAACAGTGGAAAAAGTAACCTTGAGATGCAGTAATAGAGAGTTGCCTATTAATCACCACATTGTGAAGCGATTATTGAGGGATGTACAGTCACAGCATAAAATTTGAGAGAGAAAAAATAAGCAGTCTGGATGAATGTTTCTGTTTCAAAGAAAAATATTATTTAATTATGTTGTGGATGTTTTGTTTCTAGTAACTGTTAAAAACAATCAAATATTTGTGTTCATTTCTAGATTATAATTGTGTTAAGTTTCAGATTGTATTTGTGTTTAATCCCGATTTGTATGTATGAGTACTTATGTCAATTTTAGCAGTTTGTTATATTATTGTATTGTTGAGAACTCTGGTTGGATCCCAATTGAAGCCAATACAAATCCGTATTTTAACATAGGAATCATTTTGAAATTTGATTAATAAGTAATATTATAAGTAAATAGTTTAAAAGTAATAATTACAACCTCTGTAGATAGAACACGAGTAAATAGATGTAATGGTAAACACTATCCAAACTTATGAACAATTTTTTTTTAAACATGCTGAACACATACGGATCGTTAAGTTTGATGTCTCTCTTTTTCAATTAAATAATGATTTTAGTAAATTCAGTGTATAAATGAAAATTATTACAAATTTTTTACCGACCAATCAAGCCCTTATTCTTTTTTAGCACTACGTCTTTTTAACACCTGTCCAGTTTATACGCTCCCAAAATAAAATATATCTATATTCATCCGTCCTTTGTGGCATTGTACTAAATGACAGTATTCGGAACTCTTGCTTCCGTAAATATACATCTTATGAGTAAGAAAATGATACATTTAAGTGAATACAAGACGATATTTTAATAGATTTGTCCAATTAATCTATAATGATTGAAACTTAACAAGAAAAATTGTCAATAATATTAAATTTATTAGGAGAATGTATGAAGATTATATTAATCATTATTAGGAATTGAATAGCCAATAATATAGTAGTTTGAGAATTTTTTTTAAGAAAATGTATATGCTACCTCGCATATGGATTTAAAGGGCTTATTGCTAGGAGAGTCAGAAGATCTAATGTTAGAGTAGAGTTAAATAAATTTCGTCAATTTAATGAGTCTATAACAAACAAAATGTTAAGAGTAGTGTACATACTTTTTATCTTAGTTTAGTCTTAAAATATATTGAATTTAGTGGAAAACTACATCAAGCTACAAATATAAATGTTAAGGCAGATATATTATTTAATTACTATAGCATATTAGCACTATTCTAGTGGGTGATAGCTTGCAATTAAAAGCGAACAATCCTTAAGCAGTTAGAACAGGTGTGTTTGAAAAATATTTGTTTCACAGCACACCAGTGCCTTTGTTTATTTCAGATAAGCATAAAGATAATTATATTTTAAAAGAATTCTTGTCAATAAACTGAGACAGTAAATATTTTACTAAGTTAGTAAAAAGAGATGTTTTAGTAACTATTCTGTGTCAAAATGGTGTAATTTTTATATTTGAGAATTTACATTGTTTTTATCGTTATATCGTCATACGAATGTTTTAAAATTTTCCGCATTTGAATATGTGATGCTAGATGAAAAAGTTTGCAATGGTTTATTGAGATTAATCTTAAAAAAAAGAGCTAAAAGAATACGTAAAAACTAATGGTCCATTAACCAATTATGATTACCTTGTAAATAATTTCAAAAAATAAATATTACAAACCCAACAAAATATTGATTTAGAATAGATTATAACTGAACAAAGTGATTTGGGTTGTTTACTAATTTTGATTGTAGGATTGGTCTGTTATAAATAAGTGGTACGGAACTACGCACGGACTTTCTCGCTCTATTGTTTAATAATGGAGATATTTACCCAAAACTCGTAATATATGTGAAACTAAATAATATGCACTATCAAACTCAAACATAAATTGCACTATATTTATGTAAAACATTTTTTGAGTCCTGGTTTAAAATTTTATAATTTTATTATTAAAGAATTAATGTCCTCATTTTTGTGTTTAGACCAATAAAAAGATCATTATTGGCTCCACAAAGTCAACACTTCGTATTAAAATTTCGACTTCCAGTTAAAATTTTTGATATTTTATTAGGTGTTGCAAATCTTCATAACTTCGCATTGCATTTTAAGTTTCTCACTTATAAATTTTGACCAATAAAAAATGTAAATAGTGACTATTGAGTATAAAATGGAGATAGATCACTGTTGTACAAACATTTCTCCTAAGATGTTTAAGGAGAAACAACATAAACTTTTTAAGAAACTTACATATATTTAATTACTCTATGACATTAGAGAATTATTGCCTTAAAACTTAAGTAGTATCTCTTTACAACTAAAGCTCACAAAATTGTATTAATATATTTGCCTATATCTCAGAAACTGTTGGATTTATATAAATATATTTCATATAAAAGTTTTTTATTTTTAATAGTACTACAATTTTTCAATAAGTTATTTAGTTTCTCAAATAGTTGCGGAGATACGGACGTTTCTGCTAATGTAAATTACCCTAAAAGTCATTTTCATGGGAAAATGAAAATAGCCCGTTTATTTATAATCTTAATCAACGCTTAGATACGAATTTTAATCAAAATCGTTTGATCCGATTTTAAGAAAATCGATTTTTTCTTTATTCACCCTTTAGTAAACTATTCTTTAATTTTAAGTTTAAACACACATACAAACAGACGGCATTGCAAAACCGCTTTTTATTGTTTGGGGGGGGGGAGGGGTCGTGAGACGTTGATATTCATCAACATTTCAGGCTAGATTTTTTTAAGGTCGCAATACCTTACCTTTTGTGTTCTAAAAGTTAAAAATTATATATATATAGATAGATTTGCGTATCTTGAAAGTTATCGGTTTTATAAAAAATATGCTTTAAATAAAATATTTGTAGTATAAATAGACCTACATATTTGTAATGATAAGGAATTTCATATATAAAATAGTTTAGGAGATAATATAAAAAAAAGTAATTTAATTTAAAAGTAATTTAATTTAAAGTCATTTTTCCGAAATATTGAGAGTAGCCGTTTTGTTTAGAATATTTATAAATGTTTAGAAATGAAATTTAATCAAAATCGTTAGGATTTTGAGAAAATCGAGTTTTTCTCTTTTTGTCCTTCAGTAAACAACCTTTAATTTTAGGGTTAGATATTCAATTCCAAATATTCCAAAAATACCTCGGGGAGACCCTTTGAAAACCCCGGATACCAAGTTCTAACCCAATCGGTAAAATAATTTAGGCTCTAATTCGAGGTTCAGACAGACAGACGGAAATTCAAAAACCACATTTTCAGATTCGTGGGGATCATGAAACGTCAAGATTCATCAAAATCTCGAGATTGATTTTTTTTTGCTATCACAATACAATACTTCCTCTAGCTGTAAGATAGTGAGAATGTATAAAGTAAATAAAATTATTTATGAGCATAGAGTCAACTCAACCTGCTGACTTCAGCAATATAAGAGTCACGTTACCAACCACAATGCTGACTGTTGAATCAATAGGGCTGGTCTAAGGCGTGGGCTACTTGTGCAACCGCACGCACAAACAATTCAGGGGGGGGGGGGGGGTGCCAGAATTACCAGAGAATAAATATTTTTTGTTTTTATCCGGGAAATTATAAGTATAATTATAAAAGTAATTTGTAGGATGGATTCTTATTTTTTAAATTAATATTCACATCCATGCCAAACAGAGTACTTTTTTTATTTCGAATTGGTGCATTAGAATACATTAACAAATTAAATACATCTTGAAGGTTGTTCGGTGCGACGCACCCCTTTCAACTACATTAGTGACGGGACTATACTAGTTGCCGGTACTGTACGATCTATGAGTTAGGCTCAGGCCGAACCTTTGTTGGGCGGCAGGGATAGGTGCAATGTTAGTTTTGATTCTCAGTCAGTCACCCAACCTCCGTGCGAGTGATTTATTGACAATCGCTTACTCGCTTTATTTATAGTTTGGCGTGTTGCAATTCGTTACTTATTATTTTAGTTTATATGAAGTTCTGTGAAATTTTGCTTAAGTTTGGTTTTCAATTATTATTGTGTGCAAACCTTTTTAGTAGGTACTGTACTCTGTGAAGTGTATTTTGTCGTATGCTGTATTTCTGTTATTATTATGATTTTACTCTTTGTGGTTTCTGTTGTTTTTTAATAATATTAAATCTATTTTTTTAAACTGTTACTAGAATGTTTTTCAAACTTTCTGCAGCCGAAAATAGAAAATGTAAAGCCAAAACGCTACAAGAAACTAAGTCAAGTGCTAAACTAATTTGTAATTATTTAATGAAGGCAAGCACTAGTAAAGAAAGTGAAAGGGAAATTGAAACTTAATGTAACGAGGATCATCTGTTGAAACAGCACTCAGAGGAGGACGAAGATTGCTCAGATAATTTAATAAATACTAATGCCGATGATTCTAACACCACGAAAATTACTGATCACAGTGATAAGAGTTATGTGACTGATAAAATCCAAGAAATGAATAATTTATGTGACAAATTGGAAGATCCGGCAAATTGGCCTAAAGTGCTAAGTGCAACTTAACGTGATTTTATTATTTGCAAGGACCATCATGTGTTCCTAGTCTAAGGTAAGTGTATACTGTTTTTTCTTCAAAGTATTTAACACGGCAATCACCAGAACTAAATTAAATGATGAAAATGGAAACTGTGATTGAAGACACCTCGGAAAAACTCTTTCCCAACATGAGACGTCCTATAACCACTTAAAGTGCTATGAAAAAGGAGTTGAAGCAGAAAGGAGGTTTAACACTGGCAAGGCAGTTGACGACAAAAATCAATTAAATGGCTCAGGAAAAAGAGCGATGGAAAAATGTTCTCATGAGAGATCTTGCCATCTTGCTACCTTGCCCAACACATGTTTTTTCGAGGAACTCACGAAACCCTCTACAGCAAAAACAATAGAAATTTTCTCGGGATCTTAGAGTTGATTTCAAAATTAAATCCTGTTATGAAGGAACAGATTTCCCGAATTCTGGGTAAGACAATCTCAGATCGTGAGGGGCGCAAAATATGAGTTTTACACACATAACACTTTTGCCTTAGACCAGCCCTGAGAATAAATAAACGTAGAGCCAAGCTAATATAGTATGCATGGTGTATGTTGTTACTTGACTCGATCGTTGAGAGCAATAGAATTGTAACATTACGTGGTATAATGTTACAAATGGACCCCGCCCATACTGACGTGATTAGAGATTTGTAACATTACGTGGTATAATGTTACAACTGGACAACAAAGCATACTACCCGCTCCAATAAATTCAACTCAATTAGGATCCCTACAATAGTATTTTTCTCTGTTGTAGTTCTTGTAGGCTAAGAAGACATAATAGAAACAATGCTGGACAATATATTTATTACTCAATCCAATCCTAAGTATTAATTTTTTCGTGTATTTACAATACTAATCTGCTCACAATAGAATCCTGCAAGGCTGGCCGGCACCTGGACTCCTAGATTGGCGAGTGGGTCAAGGGAGATCCAGTGGGTCAACAAAGCGATCCCGGCACTCCGACTGTACTAGCGTGAAATGAACCGAGAACTATCAACATCAACTAGAAGACAATTATGTATCCGACCCCTGACGGAGACTAGAGGAACCTCCTTCAAAAACATCGGGTGATTGGAGATATTCACGGATATTCCGATGGAGCAAGCAGAATCAACAATGGTGTACGTGACTGTTTGAAGGCATCGTTGACGTCATCATATGCGTGTTTGGTGTACCCCCCCCCCCCCTCTTTCCAGAACAACGAAATCCCTATATAATGGCCGTGCAAGCTTGCCATAATCGACTATCCTACAATCAACGATCGACGATAGACCATTGTCATGGACCTGGACAATGGCTGGAGAAAACTTGTATAATGTATCAAAATCGTCGCTTAGACGGGAGGAGTTATGAACTCTAACTTCTTTATAAACTTTAAACTTTTTGCATATAATATTCAGTTTCAAAATCTAACGTATTTATATTTTGATCGTCAAACAATGTCTAAATATTCTATCTTAGATAGGTCGCCGCTCGGGCGCTGTAACTTTTGCTTATATTTTTATTCTCGTAAATATCCTCAGCTATGTGCCGATTAGAAGTTTGACTTGTTAATATTATATTGTTTGTAATCGTAGAGTAATTTTTTTATCGAAGTAACTTTTCATATTTAAAATTATGGTTTGAATTAACGTAACGTGATGTAACTTTTTAATGGAATTTAAATTAGGATGACTTTAATCTTTTGTAACGTAAGTTCTGTTTGAACAGCTAAAGTTTTGTTAATTGATGGAACTGTTAGTTCCATATTCTAAGTCAGATCTGATAGTCCCGTGGGAGTTTGGCTTATGTCTGGTAGTCAAACCCTCACGTTGTGTAGACTCTGTTGTATAGTCGTCAATTTAAATCTTTATAGTTATGATATCGTTTTCTGTGAATTACGAAACCTTTGGAACCATATCAAGGTGCCCATTAGGCCCTTATAATTTTGTATCGCATTTAAAAATATTCGCTTTGTTATTGTCTCTTATAGACTGGACTATCAATATTATGATGGATTTCATGTTTCCTTTTGTTTAAACACTTGCGCAACTTTAATGATATAAAGTTGTTGGCTTCGAGCATAATTTCCAACTGTACTCATAATGATATAATGAGACCAATTTTTTTTATCTGCGCTAATGTCATTTAATTGAATAATCTGCTCATTTTGTTGAATCTATATATTTTTTATAATTTCCATTTTTTGTATGTTAAGTTCATCCTCTCCCTTTTATCCCTTTTGTTGGCTGGGGGTACAGGACTCAGAGAGGGTGCAACAGAATGTTCAACTAGAGAAAGTCTGGTTTAGTAAATAATTAGTCTAGTTTTTCAAATGTTGACTCAAATCTTTTTAAGAGAAGGAGAAAATGTAGTGCTCTCTGAATAGTTGCATTTATTCTCTTTCTCTTGTGTAGTGTAACGCTGAACTAGATAGTCAGGGAAACCAGTTAATGTATTTCTGAGTGTACACGCCATGCTGAATGTAGTTAAATGATGAACAAGCCTCCTTCAAAGTATAGAGTTGCCAATAATCCCTATTGAAGGATCTTCTCCTCTTAATTGGCCATAGGGCAAATCAATTAAGGGGAAGCCAACAAGTGAGTGGTTGATGTAATTTTGGGAGAGAAGTTTCCTTTCCTAAGATACAGAGAAAGACATAGATGTGGTTCAGGGCACTATGATGGGCGAGAGAATATTGTGTCACGAAGGTGTCGAACTTGGGTCTTGTTTTTAAAGCGTGGGTTGCTGCCATGACAATCTTCGTGCTTCTAAAGTCTTTACTAGCCTCATTCAAACACAATCACTTTAAAGTAGCCTTTCTGTAGACTAGTAGCATGGTTAAATAAATGACATCAAAAAGTGTTTCTATAATTATATCTTGTGAGCCGCGCCCCTTCCCCATAGTCATCTGACAAAGCAATGACCATATAATTGGGATTTGCGAAAGTGAGGAATTTATTTATAAATTTGATTTTTCTGAATCCCATGTCAGTTCGGAGTTTATAATAATAAATACATCTGATTATTTAAACGTTCGCCAGAAAGGACAAGAAGTCCAACTAATAATGGAAGAATACATGATCAAAATATTGTGTTTATTTCTAGTATATTTTTCTCATTTTCTTTAAATACGTAACTATATTAATTAATATTATTATATCTAGTAGGTAATTAAAACGAAATATATTTTTACATACTCACCTACTCAAACATAATGTTTTTAAAAGGTGTCACTTGTGACTCTGCCATGAGAGAAATCAGTAGATGTTTAGTTTTGTCCATTTTTTAAACTGAACATTCCAAGTAAATAAAGCCATGTTTCAATCTCAGGAGATAGTCCCCTGGTGAGACTATGGTACCACGAGTGCTGCAGGGGGTTCCAAGACCGTCTGGTGAACGATGAGGACCGTGAATGGTTCGACCCAAATTTCTCAGGGGGAAGATTGGAGGGGTTTTGGGATCAATGCAGACAAGGTCCTAGAAGACAGGGCATTCTGTTCGGTGACTTCCTAGAGCCGCAGTCTGACGTCAAAACTATGAGGAATTATGGACATGGAAAAGGTCAGTCTAGGCTGTTGAGACTACCATCATTTCTTTGTCTAGGAAATTTGGAATTTGGGCTCTAAATTTTAAACAGATGTTTTAATATCAATACATAATAATTAAAGTTTACTTGAACTAAAATTATTATTATTATTATTATATTACACCGCGT
>JBCFYV010006316.1:0-12524 GCA_039000515.1 Timema cristinae
AGAGGAAAAACCACGCCCGTTCACCTACCGAATTTAAACCCAACCCCCCCACCTCACAGTAATCTCAACACGACGCGCTTAGCTACCCCCCACCGGGGCGGGTGCGCTCGTTACTAACTTTTTTTATGTCAAGTATGCTTCCAAAGTAAATTTTAATGTAAATGTTTGTATTTCATAGTAAGCTTTTTGAAGTTCTACTTCTTTAGGGCGTTGGGGAAAAAATGATGAAGTAAATTTTAAGATCGCGCGCACACTGAAACCCAAAAAAGTAACGGTTGAATTTAACCCGCTCATTAAGTCTCAAAAAAAAAAAAGCCCAAAAAAATAAAATAGAACTCTGTTATTCGCATTTTGGGACGCTCGTCCCTCTGACACGTTTTCATATAATAATATTTTCCACATGTTTATAGTTTTACATTCACAACACGTTTTTTTAATTTCTACAAGTGCGAATTTATATATTGCAAAAAAAATTATTTCAAGTGATTTAAATTAAATTTTTGATTAATATTATTTACTATTCAAAAAATTTAGTGAAAATAATTGTGCTTAAGACTTTTTCAAGTGCCCAATATAATTGAGGTTAACTACCCGAGTATTTTTTATTGATAAAAATGAAAATATTATTATTTAACAAAATTTAAAATACAAATATTATTAAATTATTTTTTATTTTTTAATGATGCCAAAGAAGAAAAATTTCACGCCGTACTAAGTACCACACCCTTTTTTTTTATTTTTAGCTAAAGGGGCTACGAAAAGTGTCATACCGATTTTAAAAAAATTTCCCGGGGAAGCTTGTCCGTTCCGTATGCAATAAAAGAATCAAAGATAGGGTTTTACCTATATTTCCCCCTAAAGATTCTGAAGTCAATGAAGATGTTTCCCTTCTAACCCAATGGAAAATGGAGCATTTCGTATTTTATTTCTAGAAAATTTTTCCCCACCTGAGAATTGAACAAGACCTTCACTCAACTTGTATTTCCAAAAAAAAGAAAATTTAAAAATCGCCCTTATTTGTGATGTCCCGAAATTTTACCAAAGGGGGAAAATATACCCCGTAAATCTGGGCATTGTTTTAGATTTACGAAACCAAATAAGGGGTTTCGGGGCGTGTAAACATGTCACCCCCAATAGTTCTATTTAGGGAAAAGTCCCCTTCATAGTGAATTTAATGATTTGTTTAAATGGGTTACTTAACTGCAAGTTTTCACATATGTTTTTTATAACCTTATTAAACAAATTGATCTTGCTTCTTAATTGGACAGTATCGTAAGAAAAATCCCCCCATGCAAGGTGGATATAGTTTTATTTTACCCGTGCCTTTTAAAACATACTTTAAAAACTTTATTTCTAAATTTAATAAATCACGGGCAGACACACAAAATATTTTTTTTACAAGAACATAGTTTATTGTGTACATAAACAAATTAAATACCAAGTTAAAAAAGCTTTAAGGGTATTTGGTGACGAAAGTTCACTTAAATTATTGTTAACTTTTCAATAAAAAATTTAATAACCCCTTGTAATAGGCCTTTTCATAAACAATTTGTAATAGTAAAATCGTGAATTTTTTTTAAATGTTCAAAGAGTGGTCAAACTATATATTTAAAAGGGGTAATATTATTCAGCAAATTTGTGTTATATATGTTGGAAAATAAAATAGCCCCCCCAAATTGGAGCTAATAGGTGTCCTCCCCTATATCCCCCACCCGCCCCCCCCCCAGTTGGAAATAAAGTTGCCCTCTAAGATTAAGTTCATCCCACCGGTTAACAAGGTATTTTTCCCCCAAAAAAGTTCCCCACCCCCTTATACGCAAATGTAGGTACATTCAATCTAAAATGTCCCTTTCCTCATTCCTGTTCATTAGGGTAAATTGATGTAGTGTACAACCAAACGGGGAGAAGTCACAATGAAAAAAAAAGTATTGTATGACTATCAAAGTAGGCGAACTTTTTTATGTTGGGCGAGGTATTTGTAAAAAAAATTTTTTAAATTTTTAGGGGGTTTCTCCAAGCCGGGGAAAATTTTGAAAATGGAAAGCCACAAAACTATTTGGGGTGTCCCCTTTAAACATTTAGAAATAAAAAGAGTGTTATAGAATCTTTTGAAGTTTGATGCAAAAACATCTTTCCTTCAAACCCAATATACAAGGGAAGTTTAAACAAACTGGAAAGGCAAAATTTCGATGGGGGGGAAAAATTCGGGAATACCCACCCTATCCAAACCCTTCCCCCTTTCCCAGTTCACGCTCAATGAGTGACCCCTGATATAAAACTACGAAGACACACCGTAAATGTAGATTATTTCCTCAAAGCTGACAAAAAACTTAAATCTAAACAAATACAACATCCCCCTCTGACAAATTTAAATTTTCATTGTGAAAGGGAAAAGCACAGTCAAACCATGAAACGTTTTTTCGGACATTCCGAAATCGAACCCGGACCTTTTCTCAGTATACAAACACGCTACCAACGAGAAAAAATTCGGGTTGTGTTTAAAAACAACATTTAGTACGGTTTATGTGTTTTTAACAAATATTTTTTTATTACTGATAAAAAAAATTACACCTTGTCACAAATAAGAAATGGGACGTTGGTATTAAAGCTGTAAGCTACCGGTCTTATAAGTCATCGCACTCAAATAAACTTTTTTTTGATGACGCGGGGGTCGGGGGGAGTTTGTTCTTCTTTTATATTTTAAACAAGTTTAAAAAAAAAAGACTTTAGATTTAAATGTATTTATTGAATGATCATAATACTAGTGTAAATATTTTTTTGGGGAGTTCGGCCATTCATTTTTTCTGGTACAAAAAAACTCCTTTGGGCTAAAATGTAGAACCCCTGGGCTAAGCAATATATATGTTAAGTGTGAATAACACGCTCTGGTAGCTTTGTCATTTCGAAGTACTTTAGTATTAATTTTAACCGAAATTGGGGGGTGTGCGAGTGATTCTGAAGTCTCTATAAGCGAGGTCCTCGGTGTAAAAACCCATATCTTGTGTTAAGAGACTTAAAAACTAAAACGAACTTAATTACCAGAATGGTGGCTACTAGTTATATACATTTTCTCGTATACAATGTATGGAAGCTACTATGGTTGTGCTTTTTTCAAATGAGAATATAAGTGGCACTTTTAATATGTGTGTTTATTTTGAATATAAAGCCCTTAAACCAAGTCTTAAAAAGGAGCCTATGTATACGACTCATCTTCTGTGTCTTATGCTTTAGTTATAAAGTAAATAATTTATATTTTGTATTGAAATTATTAGGGGTCATGGGGAAGGTGCCCCGTTTACTCCACCCCATTCAGTGCGCCACTGGTTCTAAGTAAACGCTTAGTGAGAGGTCATTTTATCATAGATATAATTAATTATAAAATATGATAGTTATTTCAATGGTTTTTATGAACTTATAATGCCCCTTTTTTTTCTCGTCAAGTGAAAAAAATCAAAAGTATATCCATTAGCTTTTATTTAATTAAAGGGTACTAAACTTTTAGTTCAAACCCTTTAAAAAAGGTTTAGTTTATATATATATATATATATATATAAGTATAAAATATATATATATATATATAATTGAATAATGAATTCTTTTTGAGCCAGTGGGTTAAAGGAGTCTCTCATTTTATATTATTAAGTCAATATAGTAAGTATAGTATTTATCTTAAAAATGTTAATTCCCAAGTTTAAATGTAATTATAATTATAAAAAATGTACATTTGTTATATTTGAATATGATGTATTTTCACTGTCTAAAATATGTTTTTCAAGTAAATAGAGTAAGCTCTAGTAGTGTTGTTTTTTCATTGTATCTTCACGCCAGTCAATGCTTTCCACATTTAATAGCAATTAGAAGGTAGGTATGAGGAAGATAGAATTATGAGAAGTACTCTCGTTTGCGGGGAAAAAAACGGGAAACCATTTAGGAAAAATTACCATAAGTACACCGTGTAATTGAGCAGGGCGGTATGCACATTTTTGTCCTCGATTCATTATTTTATGGTAAAAATCTTTCTTTCAAAAATGAAGATGAAATACATATAAAAAAATTAGATATCACTAAACTTTAAACACAAAAATATACAAATCAATACATTATTTAATCTATAAAAAGCAAAGGATGAAGCAAGACAGAGGTGCCCACCTACAACTCGTGAAACTCAAAACAAATTATGTTAGTGGGTTTGAAAAAGAACCAAAGGAAATTTGCAGGGGAACAATGAATTTTTTTATGGTTTACTTCAAGGTCGTTTGCTATTATTAGTAATGGAGGGAGGAAAGGACTGCTGCCTAATCCCACCCTTCATAGTCTCTTGTAGAGTGCGACGGAGAAGAGAGAAAGAGAAGATTTAGCCTGTTTGCAACGTAACTCAAGTTAGCCCGCCACATTGCTGAAAAAAACCTTTTTTTGTCTTATCGTTTGTGCTCTATTTGTGCTCATATGTCCCCGAACATGAAAAATTTGTGCTGTGAAACTGGCCAATTTAGAAAATATTTAAATGTGGTGGGCCAACTTGAGCTCAAGCTAGCCCACCACATATTGAAAAACACAACATAAAAAAATTTATTTAAGTCAATCCATTGTGCTCCATTTGTGCTCATATGTGTCCGAAAATTAACATTTGTGCTTTAAAATTAGAAAATCTAAAGAACAATTAATGTGGTGGGCAAAACTTGAGTCTTCCCTATACCATAAACTGTAGAAAAAATTGAAATACAAGCTGGCCCGCCATATTTTTAAATACCAATGTAACAAAATTCTGTTTTCACCATTCTTTTGTTTTTCGTTTGTGCTCATATGTGCCCGAAAATTGAGTATTTGTGCTCTAAAATTAGAAAATCTAGAAAACAGTTAATGTGGTGGACTAGCTTGAGCTCTAGTTGGATCGCCTTCATTAAATGTTATATAAAAGGCCTAGTTTCACAGCACTATAGTTCATGTTCGGGCACATATGAGCACAAACGAAATAAAAACGAGTGGCGAAAACAGAATTTTGTTACATAGATATTTAAAAATGTGGCTGGCCAGCTTGAACTATATTTTGCTACAGTTTATGATATAGGGAAGGTTCAAGTTAGCCCGCCACATTAAATGTTCTCTAGATTTTCTAATTTTAAAGCACAAATGTTAATTTTCGGACAAATATGAGCACAAATGGAGCACAATGGATTGACTTAAATAAATTTTGTTATGTTGTGTTTTTCAATATGTGGCAGGCTAGCTTGAGCTCAAGTTGGCCCGCCACATTAAAAAATTTTCTAAAATTGGCCAGTTTAACAACACAAATGTTCAATGTTCGGGAACATATGAGCATAAATAGAGCACAAACAATTAGACAAAAAAAGATTTTTTTTTCGGTAATGTGGCGGGCCAACTTGATTCACGTCTGTTTGCCCCTAGGCTATAAGAGTGTCACATTTTGGAATGGGGGAACACAAGCGATCCTAGCGGCGAGATATTTTTTACTAACCAAAGCTCGTCAGATTTATCCCTCTGGCCTCTGCTGCAGCCATTGGCTTTTCGGAGGTCCACTTGCTTACATCGTACGTTTTTCTTCCCTAGGAAGTTATCATCCTGTAAAGGCTTCCACATTTTGTATTTTTACGTTTTATGAAGACTTAAAAAAAGACCAACGACAATTCCATAAACTCTTTTTTAATTTTTTTCACAAGTTGAAATGATTCCCGAGAATGCTTTGCTAATTACTAGGAGGGAAATTAGTATAAAGTTTTTAAACAAAGGACCTATTGTGTTAACATAGCCCATGTTGTTAATAATATCGCCGTAATAAAAATAGTTACACTGTTTTAAAAATATAACTGTACTAATTTTGTATAATAATAGTTATAATAATTCTAACAATAATAATAGAGTTAAGGATCTAGTCCAAACCATAATTTAAGTTTATATATATATGACCATTGTAATATTTACTGGCAAAATTTATTTAATGCGTCACTATTATTTATATATTAATTATTAATACAATAGATTAAAAAAAAATGTTCATATATATCTCAGTAGCGCTAAACGAAAATCGGGCGTCACTTCAGACAAATTTAAAGTGGGTGGTTGAATATTGGTTTCCACTTTCATTTTGCCTTTCGTAATAAGTTGTCAAAAGTCCCCATAATTTGAATGTACGCATAAATTTTACCGCGCGAAAAACGGTGGTTGAGAATGGGGTATTCTTATTGTTTTTCGTTAACTTTATGACCATGAGATATATTAACAAGGAAATAATATCGGAAATTTATATATAAAAAAGGTGATATAGTGTTTTGTGAACTATTGATCTAGTTTGTATGTAGGATATTGTCAATGTTTTTAGAAATATTGTAACTACCTTGCATCAGTTGTGCTATCTATATTCAGATGAAACAACTAACAGTACCTTTTACTTTCCGAAGATAACCGAAGGTTTTAAATTTACATTTTAGGCCAAATGCCATTTAGGCCAAATGCCTTTCAGGCCAAATGCCTTTAGGCCAACTGCCGCGTCCCCCACCAAAACATGGCCAAGAACTTGGCCTTAAAATCACTCCAGCTTGTTAATATAATCTTTATTGACTGTCCACCATGGTGCTGCGTTCCCCACGAGTGAGTTACCCGCATGCCTCACTTTGTCTCGGTCAGATAGGTGATGCCCTTCAAATAGCTCTTCGAGGTCCCCAAGATGTCTCACAGGTCCTCGATGACTCTGCCGTTGGAACTTGGGCAACTGGACTTCAAGCACATGCTCACCCAACAATGTCAAAAAGCGCTGGGTAACTAGTTCAGGACAGCTCGAGAAGAGAGGTACGGTTTCGAGTCGCAATGCTCTGTACCTGTTCTTGCATAGCCTTATTGCCTCTGCAGTATCGCTGACACGCCCTTCCAAATTAGCTTGGACTCAAACCAAGTCTCTATTGTCACTCTGCAGTGTTGAAACTACTTCGTTTACCCCTTGTAAGCTTTCCCTCTGGTCTCCCTCACTGCTCTGATCTCTGTGTTTATGGACTGTAAGCCCTCCTCGATCTGTGCGTTCTGTTGTTCGATCCGGAGTTCTACTGCTCTTTGGTTTGACTCCAAAGTGGCAGCCATAGTGGCTTGGGACGTTTCCATTTCCAGCTTGACCTGTGACAAACCTTGGGTGAGTGCCTGTGGCAGAACTACATTCTACCCTTAAAGTCTTCCCTCATCTTCTCCAACTCAGTGGTAAACTCCACCCTTAAAGAGTTAGTCAAGTCACAAATGTAGGTGCGTATGTCGTCTCCTGTCTGTTGTTGGTTAGCAGCAAGTGTTTTGGCTGGTTGTTAATTGTTGTAACGAAGAAAGTATCTCAGCTAGTATATTGGCAGTAGGTTCCGTCACATTCTGTGTTGTGGCTGTTAAGTTGGTAGTTTGTCCTGGTGGGTCTTGATTTGAGTAACCAGTCCCTGCTCCGTCAGCTCACTCTCTATCTCATTGAAAGCATCGGGGACTCGAACCACCCGTTCAATTTCCCCCTGGTCCAACAATGCAGCATGTTCCGGGGTTTGAGCCCTGGTTGAATCCCTTTGTTGGTCCATGCTCCTCAAAAAATTCCGCTGCCTTTACTCATTCCAAAATGACACCGAAATGGGTTTTGACAACTCGCTATCCTACACAACCACAATCCGTCCACATACATACAAAAAAAACCCGTTGGAAAGCACTTTAGCGTTTTTTCCTATTTCACTGACGTTCTAGTAGACTAAAATGACTATCAATTAACTAAACTAAGGGGTTCGGGGAAACTTCTCTGGGTGTATGTGGAAATAATTGGGTGTACTATCAAATTGAAGAAAAAAGGTACAACATAATTGACCCAGCCCTACAAACTCCGTAGCTGTATACTTGAGGTTATGAAACCTTTTTAATAAAAAAATAATAAACTTGCATAAATAATACTGCAGCATAGCTATCGAAGAGCACAATATGAGCATAATTATACAAAATACACTTAACTCGAAGAAAAGAAGAAAAAAAAACTCATATAATATACTCATTTTTGAAACAATGAAGAAAAAAATGTATATATATTGGCTCAATAAATATTTATGTATATATATCCATAACCATCTTGTATCCTACCTATCCACCGGCCAGTAACATACAATAAAACTAGGTACATTGTCTTTCTCTTCTAGAGAGGTCTATTAATTATCATATAAGTATATTAATCCTAAATTGAAAAAAAAATAGAACAAAAAATAATAAATTTCCAGTACAGTCCAGTCAACAGTATAAACATATATATATAAATTTTATTCCTCATTACATGTCCATACTATCTGTGACAAACAACACAATTATAAATTTATGTAGTTTCCCCTTTTTTTCTTTTTTTTTTAAAACCAATTGAAGCTCTAAATTGAGTAGATCCGAGGATCTTTCTTTGACGAATTTAATGCGTAATTTTTAGTTACAAGTAACAAAAAAAAAGAATATTCCAAACAGGAACGGGCTCACCATTTAAGTTTTCCTTTTTTTTTCTCTTCGTTGAAGTCGGATAATCTCCAAGAAGAATATCCCAACACACGCTTACACGCGCGTAAGAAAAAAAAATTATTATATTTTGAAGAATAAAAATTTTTAAAAAAAAAAATTAAACAAAAGGTCCTTCTTTTCGGCCTTATTACGGTTTTACACCTTTCGTAACAGGCATGATGAAATGAGATTTTCATGGATGTTGATGGACTCAGAAACCTACACGTCCTATTCCCCAAATCGCTTCCAACCCACTGCCCCTCCCGTCCGGCTCCCCCTTTTTTTCAAGCGTCTTCCCAGAATTACCCAAAATTCCCGCAAAAAAAAATCATAATTCCTAATGTAGCCTTTTTATAGCGAGTACTACATTAGGGAAAACCTCTTAAAATTATTATTAATAAAACAATTACAAAAATAATTATAGTCTTCCTCCAAGAGAAAAAAAAATACCCGCCAGAAAATAATAACAAAAAAAACAAACAGTTTTATCTTCCCTCTCATTCTACCTTCGCGCGTCCGATTTGCCGCCTAGCAACACACTCGTGTGGCGGGATCGCGAACTTTTTAAACCTATTCAAGATGGATCCTTAGAAGAAATTTATAATAAACAAAAATAAGCAGAAAAAAAAAAAAATAAACCCAATAGAAAAATGGACTGCAAAAAATTAATCGGTAAGTAATAAAATAATGCACGATTAGTGTAATTTAAAATCTAAGATATATATATATATATATATTTTTATTTTGTTTCCGAAAATGTAATCTACCAGGGAAGACCTTAAATATTTAAAATAACCCCATGGAACAGTAATTAAAACGAGCGTGCTGCGAAAGCGGCCATTCCTAACACCCACAAAATGCATATAAAAAGGGAAGATTCACAAAATCACTACTAAAATATATAGTTTTTACAAGATGTTCAGAATACTAATAGTAATAATAATAAAAATAATAACAATAAACTAGGGATTAGTGAAAGTCCTCACAATAAAACCCTGGGAGATACCACGACAAAGTAAAATTTTTTTCACAGTACCTTCCGTGAAAAACTGTTTTAATGTTCAATTTTTTTTATCACATCGTTTACTACCCGTTGGGTTTATACACTAATATATCTATCAATTTGTTTGTGTGCATGTTAAAACTTTTTTAGTATCATTACAAGAGTCTATAATGTAAACGAAGCTGCTGAGTCATGCAGGATAAGAGATCTGTACCGTAATGACGTCAGCTGAGAGAGGAGATACAATAGCAATCATTGCAGCGAGAGAATCGAGAATACTTCGTTCATATGATGATAATCTTCCCCAGAACCAACACGTCCGATCAACTGATGAGATGCTGTACAAGTTCGATTGGATCCATCTGGGGGGGTACAAAAACCACATTATCACTAAGTGGTTAGCAGCATTTTTTTAAATCCTTCCATCGATGACATACGTAATATTTTCAGTCACAAGTTCAACTACTCTTGGTTTAAAGCTATCAAACAAAGAAGACTTTTTAGTTTTACGCTTTTCCCTTTCATCAAGAGTGACAAAGATATGAATCCAATTCGTACAGTAATTAGTCACGGGGTTCTTCATCATCTTCTTTTGTGATAAAATTTAAATCCTATTCACCATAGTTTTTTTTATTCTCCATGAACAACACCATTGAAGTTTCAAATACTATTATTCAATTATTTATACGTTGCTACATTGATTTACTTTGATTATTTTAATTGTTTTGTTGACATAACAGTTTTTTAAGAATAAATAAACAACTAACGTACGTTCCCGATTTGTTGCGAGATTAAAGTTCAATTCTATCATATTTTCTTCGTAATTTCTACTGGGGGCAAATATGGAAAGAAGTTTGGACTACTTATTAAACATAATGAATATAAATTTGTCTACGCTAAATAGCATCATTAAATATTTAGATGTGATGCCTGAAAATTTGTTAGTCTTTTTATCAAGAAAAAAAGGTTTAAATATACATGTAAGAAATTTATATTTACTATCCCTAATTCAGGACTACAACTACAACTTCATTTTTTTGTTTTATTAAGACATATTGTTTGGTAGTTAATAAGTAAGCAAGAGGACAGAAAAATCTTAAATTTAAACTAACCCTCATTAACCACTAGTTATTAGTATTGATATGGGATCTTAAAGAAGAAGGAATTTAGGGGAGTGATATAGAAACGTCTACAGCCTTTATAGAAAGAGGTCATTAGAGTAGTGATATTGACAACAGTGTACAGCTGTTTTAAAAATAAAGTTTATTAGGATAGTAAAATAGACAATATTGTACAGCTGTTAGAGGTCGAGGGCATTAGAGTAGTGATATTTAAATTTTTCTACAGCTGTGTGATGGGCGAGGAAATTAGTATTTAGATAAGTAAAAATTGTAATTTTAAACTTCAAATATAAGATTATTTTTCCATCACGTTTTGTTGGCATTTGTGTTATAAAGCATATGCACTAACAACGTTTATTTGTTAAGAATGAGGAAGGTTGAATTTAGAGTGAGTGTACAATGGGTAACATTTTTAAAAAAATATATAGGTCGCAGAAAACTTCGATTCCCGTGAAATATAAGAAACATAAAAATCTCAAAAATTGTTCTCGAGTACAATTAAATTTTTGACTTCAAGTAACAATTTTAAGCAATTGGTAAAAAGAAATTTCAAAGACTTTGTGTAACTAGGAGAAAAAAATCATAAAAAAGGACCAAATTGTATTATTATTATTATTTATTAAATTTTTAATTATTATTATTATTATTATTAGCACCGCGTCTTACTATCCCGTTCGGGTTACACGCACTTACGCTAATGTGTAAATGGTAGGGTGATTGTGAGAGAAATGAAGGACCTACAGTTTAACGTGGAATCCGAACCACGGTGGAGGCCTGGCTTCCTCACATTCACAAGATGTCTTGTCAGAGGTGAAGGGAGGTTTGGTAATCAGATAAATCTTTGCCGGACCGAGGGTCGAACCCCGCCGCCAGCACAGAATGACACTACCCCTAGACCACCAGGTCACCATATTAATATAATTAATTTACACTGAAACTATTCTCTTTGTTTATGTTGTTATATCAAGACACAAAATATCATTTGTATTGGCACCAAGACTTACCAAATAAATTCTAAAATTCAATTTTAATAGTTTTAACCCTAAATAAACTGTACATATTTTTAAAGATTGGAAAGGAAATTTAAAGATTTGGATTTGAGAATTATATAATTCAACATATCTGTAATAATGAAATAAAATACTTTGTTAATCTTTTGTCATCTATAAAGACTTGTCTAAGTGTTATGTTAACCAGCTTCAGGTCTGAGGAATAACAATATATTGTGAAACATTGTTTAGAGGTTATTAAAATTTTAGTTTTAAAAATTGTAAACATTGAAATGTGAATTTAAAAGTGAAAATTTTGAATATAATATACAAATATTAAATAATAATCACTTAAATTAACAAGCTTATAAATACCTTATTAAGATGACGAACTATTGTTTAAAATACATAAGTAGTTGGATGGCCGATAAAACAGCTGGGATTGGTGGGATTTGGTCACGTGACCACGCCTCCTGCCCCTGTGATTGGCTGATCCCCTCCTTCCCCCCCCCCTCCTTCCACCCCCCCGCCCTACTTTCCTCTGATTGGCTGTTGGTTTTCCCTCCCCCACAAACCTGATTAAATTATTAATTATCGTTAATTGATTAAATTTTTAATTAATTATTGGTAGGATAGATGCGTTGGAGTTATTATTGGTAGGATAGAGGTATTTTTATTCATCAATTTGGGCGCTGTAGTTTATTTGCTGAAGCATAGAGCCACCCGGGGCTCGCGCTCCACGATTTCAGTCTTTCTCCTCCGGATGCCCAATAGTAAATGACACAAACTTCTCCAGCAGGGGCTCGCTGCCTTCTGATGACCAACTTAGCCTTTCACTTTTCCTCCCCACCCCTCTTCCTCAGAGCCGGGGTTGTTCATCCCTCCCCGGTCATTTCCTTCTGGGGGTGACGACCG
>JBCFYV010006317.1:0-12027 GCA_039000515.1 Timema cristinae
AAAAATGATTATTATTAATACCCTATTATATACACATGTTTTGAGCCCGTCACACCGTCTTTTACAACGTGAAAACCGCACTCTTTGTTGAGATTCAAAGACCTTTGCTCGATTCTTTTGTACACCCTTTAGTTTAGCCCCTACACTGGGCCCGTTGGAATGTCCCCCCCCCCCTTGCTATAGGGTGGCCCAACCCGGGTAATGTTCAGGGCGGCTCGACTTTGTCTCATCGCTACATCCCCCCCTCGTAAATTGGGCCTCCCAGTCCCCACAAAATTATACCCGGCTTGATCCCTCTGGTGCACAGTTCTTTTGGGGTTGGGCCCCGTTCGACTCTGCCCCTGCTCGCACGTGGTTTTTTTGAAGTGCTCCTCACCCTGCGGGTTCCAGTTTTAAACCTGGGGGGGGTCTTTTTGGGGAAGGGGGGTGTTTTGACCCCTCACGTGACATTTGGTTTTGACAGTTCCTTTTCCTCCTCCCTGTTTCAGGTTTCCAAAAACCCTTTGGGAGCTTTTTTGTTCTCCCCTTTTGGGGTGTTAAACCCTTTACAATTTGAGCCTGTTGAAATCCTGGCTTTTGGCCTTTCTCACGAACGTAACATGGAAACTCGTTTTATTATCCGAAAGGCCCTTCCCAGGGGCGGTTTTTCGGTGAGCATCCACTTTTAACGGCACTGCTAAGTAGCCACATTTGCTCCCCTTCCCCCTGAGGGGAACCCAAATCGTGTTAAAAAAGGTCTTTTGTACGTGTTGGCATTTTTCCCAGTTTTTTTCGAACTTTTTGTACGCCAACTCGAAACTGCTTCGCATGGCTTGCACAAAAAAGGTTTTTCATTCAAAAACTCTTCCGGGTGACCGAATGAAACATAAAAGGGGTTCGTACATCTCGCCCAAACATGAATAAACGGGTGTAGCCTGGACTCATGCTGAAATTAGGCTAACATGACTTGGGGAGGATTTTCCCATATTGTGTTGCTCTTAACCCACTGGCTCAACATAGCTAAAGAGTGTGGTTAAACCCTTTCGACAAAACCATCAAATTGGGGATGGTTGGTGTAGCCCTTTTTTTTCCTGATTCCCCAGAAAAAAAGCACATTTCTTGAAATATCTTGGCTTCAAATTTGACACCGGTAAAGGGGATTTCATCAAGAGCTCCAAACCGCACACGAATTCCTCAATTATTACCTTGAACTGTAAATTTCCCCTTGTTAGGAGGGCATATCTTCTGCCCACTTGTGAATGATCCCTACAACCGATGTTTTTTTGTTTGGGTGTCTCAGGGAGTGGGCCCAAGATGTCTACGGGACTCTTTTTTAAGGGGTACCTTGTGACGATTGATGGGGGGTGCTCTTGCAGCCATTTTTGGGGGTTCCTCGTGCACAATCTGGCGGGGCTTTGCACCACCCTCCCTTTTCCCAGTGCCCGGCCAATAGAGCCGCCCCCAAACTTTTTCAACTTTTTTCTTAATCCCAGTGCCCCTGTTGGTGAATTGGAGGGCCTCTACATTAAATTTTTTTGGGTTCGTGGTAGAAGTACGAATCTGTTTTTCCCTAAATCTCCTTCCCTGTCGAACAACAGCCGCCCCTTAGTGTCAAACTATCCCATTGTTCCCTAGTCTTAACACCTACGACTTTCTTGCACATTGAGTCCGGGTGGCTGTTTCTCCCGTTTTTTCCCCACTGCATGAATGTTTAACTACGGGTCTTCTTCCTGTTTTTCGTAGTTTTTCAGCGACCATCCAAGTGTTATTGCAAAAAAAATTTACATCCTACTTTATTTAAATTCCCTTGAAATTGTTAGGTCTTCAAATGCTTTTCCCTTCCATCTCTCTTCCACACTTTTGACATGGCCGCTGGGATGGGCCCCATCAGCATTCCCAGGGATTCCCTTTTGGTGTTGTATTTGGGAACCCCCAGTCAGCAAGTTGTTCCGCCGAGTGCAAGCCTTCTGGCTCTTTGAAAGATTGAAGCCAGGGAAAGGGGAGCTATGGTCTGTTCTGCAATAAGGGTTTTTCCCCTTTAAAAAAGTCCAAAAATGTTTTTTTGGCAACAACAAGCCAACTTTTCCTTTTCTTGTCACACAAAAAATGTAGTTTGCCTTTTCAATGTGGACCTTATAGGACTACCTTTCTTTTTCCCATCACATTTAATGTTTAATCACACCTTTCCTATATTGCTTGCTCTGTATCCGAAAAAAGTTATCTTCAGGTAAAGGGAAATGCCAAAAACAATGGAGAAAGGCGTTTTTTAGTCTTTGAAAGCTGTTTCACGGGTTTTTGATCCCGGGTAAACCGTTCCCCCTTTTTGTGTAAGTTTGTAAAAGGTCAGCCACGTTTGCAAAACTTTTAATAATCTGGGGGTTTAATATGAAGCGGGTTCCCTAGAAGCCCGAAGTTCCTCTATGTCTTTTGGTCCCGGCCACTCCTTAAAAGCAGCACCTTTCTGTGGGTCTTTTAAAAATTCCCCCGTCCTGAGATGGTTGCCCCCAAGAATTGACTTGGGGCGCATGAGCTGCCTTTTGAAGGCTTTAGTTTTCCCCGTTTTCTGCAAACGTAAAAAAACTTTGAAGTCGAAGAAAAATTTTCATTGAATGTTTTCCCATAAACTATTACTACTAGATAAACCAGGTGGATTTCCCACTGAAACCCCAGCTAAAATAACCCATTAAGTTGGAAAGTGCTAGGTCCTTGGCCACACCGTGGGGTAACTTGAATTCATATCCCCCCCTTCCCCTGTTGAAAATGGGGTCTTTGGGCACCCTGGGGCCTTCACATTGCCATTTCCCGATCCCCTATCCAGGGTATGAACATGTTGCCCTCCTAGGAGTCCGGGAGTCGTCGCCCTGGAAGGGGGTAAGCTCTTTTGTGTTACTGCGTTTAGCTTCCTTATCCACGAAAAAATCTTTTGTTCCATCCTTTTTTGCAAAAAGGACAAGGGGAAAAACCCCATGGAGATGATGAGGTTGTAAATATCATCCGAGATAGGGCCTCCATACCCGGCCGCTTTCCCCCGATGTATTTGGGACGTCTTGGGGGTGCTGATAGGAATAGCACACCCGTTTCAATGTGATGATAAATACGATTGTTCTCCCCAGGGCATTTGTCCCTTTGGGCAAAATCACTAAAATCGTTTTTGCAACTGCATATCTTTGGCGCTCTTCTGGGCCCAATTTTATTTTTTTAAGTAAAAAGATGTTCACTGTTCGTCCTCGTGTTTTTTTCCCAATTGTTGCAACTGGGATCTCTTGAGGGATTAAAGAACTTGCCTATCGTGTACCTGCCCGCAATGTAACTGGCGAGGGACCTGGGGAATAGTCTAATTGGTAATTCCTTTTTCTGTATATTGCCAAAACATGGGCAGCCCTAACCCGTGCTTTCCCTAAGGTTTGGGCCCAAGGGTCAACAAACCAGTCACTTTTGTAGTGTGTTAAACCCAAACCCCGGTGAACACCTCATATTAGGGATTTCATTGTTTTTTCCCCACTACGTTCCCCACCTGTTCCATTCACATTATTATTTTTTGGACCTCTTATCAACCCCACACTGAGTACCTACCTTAGCTCGGCAGAAGGTAAAACTCCCCCTGATTTTTTTTGAGAAAAACTACCCAAATTCACTGTTGGGTAAAAATTACACACGACGTATCGTGAGCATTGAGTAACACCAATCTTACATCATTTCAAAACCTTCCCCCCGTATTTATTGGGCTCCACTCGCGTTCACGTAAAGCTAATTGGGTGCTACCGCTATTAAACCCTCCTTTAACACTTTCCCCCCGTCTCTGCGTATTAAGGACACGGCGGGACCAGTGTCAAATTTAAAAAACAAACCCCACAACCTTTACATTCCTTACGGGATCTGCCCCTCTGACTTTACAACCTACCCCCAAATGTACCAGGGTACTTGTCGTAGCCCGCTGACGGGTGGCGCCAAATAAATTTGGGGCCCCTCACCACGTGTGAACTTCCTCACACTCCATCCCCTTGTGAACTTTTCAGCCAGCGGGTTCCGTGATGTGGGTAATCCTCCCCGGGTGGCAGCGTTTACCCTTCTTGTAAAGCCTCCCCATTCCGTGGGATTTCGCGGTTCCGTGTGGATCCTCCTTGGCCGCGCGTGTTTACGGTCCCCTGGAAAAATCCCTTGGCCCCTCGTGCATTTCGCGGGGCCCGTTGAAGTCCCGGCCACATGAACCGTTCCCCTCCGCGCCATTTCCCTGAGGGGACTGTGCCCCGTGTCCGTTTTCGCCCAACCCCAGCATCTCATTGTTTTGACCCAAAGAATTGTAATTGGGGTCGTCACCCCCCCGTTTATGCAGAAAGGTGGTTGTTTAATTTTGCACGTGTCGCTGGCCCGAAGTGTCTTTTTGTTGTTCCCGAAGGCCCCTTTCCCCTATCTTCAGAGTAAGACCCCCACTAGCCCCAGGTTGGGGGGCGTCTCATTTCCATTGTGTGGGGTTTTTAGCGTCCTCGAACTTCCACTTCGAGGGTGATTCTGTTTCTACAGCAACAGTCATAGCTTCGCAACGTTTTAGGCCCCGTCGCACAAATAAACGCAATTGCCGCATTTTAAAGCTTCTATAAATTGGGCCTTGGCGAGAAATCTTCCCCGCCAATCTAAATTTGGGGAAAGCTTTTGCTGAAAGTTACGTAAATCCAGCCCGAGGGCGGAGGGGCCCCCCCCCCCCCCCCCCCCCCCGGGGCATGAAGTCGGTTACGAAACATGGCTTTAAAAAGTTTTTGTTCCTTTCCCGGGCCCGGCTTTTTTAAACCTTTTTAAATTTTTAAAAATTGTTTTTTTTCTTCTTGGCCAAAAAAGATATGATTGTAAAAGCTTTACCGGCCAAAAATTGCGGGAACCCCTTTCGTTGGTCATCCACAATTTTTCACTGTGGGGACTAACTCAAAATGGGCGATCCACTCTGACACGTCACTTTGCCGCGAATGTTCGAGGGATAATACAGCGTGCCATTTTAGTTTATATGTTTAAAATAAAAACGTATTGCCCACCGCTGCCCCCCACTGTTCGGTTCTTATTCACTAAATTTTTTATAAACTACAAATTACAAGAAGATTAGTTTTTAATTTTTTATTATTAACAGTTCTTGTCCCTCACCCGCTATTACAAAGGGGCGGCACTCTTTTGTGTTGGGCACTCAAAGACCCGTTTGCTCGACTGTTTTTTGTCAACCTCTCTTTTTTGCCCTACATCGGGCCCCTTGGAATGTCCCCCACCCCCTTGTATAGGGGGGGCCAAACCTGTGACTCTTGGTGCTCGAGCAGGGGCTACTCCTACAATATATAACTATTTGATAAGTTAAAAAATATAAAATTTAAAAAATGGGGAAAATTATGACAGATGAAAATCAAAAACTTACGTAAATGGCAAATGTAATATTTACTATTTTTTACTTTTTAAATTGTGATTATTTCACTCCTTAGTGTCATTGAGCTTTAGTTGAAGTAGTTTTAAGAATGTATATAAAAAATGTTTTTTGCACCATTGAAGTGTATAAGACTATGATTTGTGCTCATCTTTATGCACATAGACAATTTTTTACTTTCTCTCGACACCTTAAAGAGAAAAGTACTTTGTTCTTAAAAAAAAGTCCAAATTTTGAAAACTGTCAAACCCCCTGAAATGAAAAGGTTTTTTTTTCCCCATGCCTATTTGGGTGTCTATATCAAAGGCCTAGAGTCGACACCATTTTACTGAGCAAGGCATAAAATTTAAGTATATATGGCTTATTTTTAAGTTCCCCAGAGGGGTTTTTGGAGTTGGATATTTTACCCTAAAATTGATGGTAGTTTTCTAAAGGTAAAAAAGAGAAAAAAAGCTATCTCAAAATCCACTGTAATGATTTTTATTAAATTTTGTATCTGGGCATTGTTTATCATAATAAACAAATGGCCGTTCTAATCATCCTAGAACATAATTTTAAGGGGTTTAATTTACATAAGCAGATATTGACAATTTTAATCATATCTTTGCAAGTATTTGAGACACAAAATAACTCAAATTTTAGGGTTGTAAAAAAAATTTAAAATTAAAAAAAAAACCTTTACAGAAATATTTTTATAAAACCAATAGGGGCTCTTCATAAATTACTAAAGGATTTTTTTTCATTATTTCAACCCCGCTTCCCCCCAAATCTCCTACTTAAGGGATCGTAGGATTTTTTGTTCCCCCTCCCCCCTTACTGATCTAACGTAATTTTCTTACGATTTGGTAAATTATATTATTTTAGACTAAAGGATTGGTGATTTTGAAATTATAGAATACTTATCGCAGTAAAATTAGGTGAACACATCATAAATAAATGATATTTTATATTTTATTATAGCTGTGTACATCTATAGGCTATGCTTCAGCACCATCTGTCATCGCAGGTGCAACCTTTTACAGGGTTCCTACGCTTGGAAAGTCGGGGAAAAGTCAGGAAAAAAATAATATTCAGGGAAAGTCAGGGAAGTTTTAAAAAAGGTCGGGGAAAGTCAGGGAAATGACAATTCATGTCTTCATGTCACACTTAGAAAAAACAAAGAAAATATTTTTTCTATTTACTGCTTTCATAAGCCACTGCCCCAATGAAAAGCTGAGGGCACTTACCATGCTCAAACTTGCCCTAACACAAGTTTTGGTAGCATTTTATTTCAGAATGTGAACGCAGAGGTCTCCTAGCCTGCACATGACAATTCTTTTAACTTTTAGTGATCACTTGTTTTTGTTCTTGTTAAAGGGTTTTGTCATCGTTATGTTTGATACAGTGCACCAGGACTGATTAGACTACACCAGCAATGTCTAAAAAAAAAAACCGTTTTTAACCAGCTCTGGCTAAGCCCAGACCATTTTCCTAAAATTCTCATACTGGAAATTTGTGTTGAAAGTAATAAGCTGCAGGATTTTGAAAAAGTGTGCAAAAAAATTATAAACTTAAGTAATATGGAAAGCAGCATTAGCTTCCCATGCAAAAGGACCAACTCATATCAAAACTCTTGAAACTTTGACAAATCAACGCTCTCTGTTGACTTTTTTTTCAAAAAAGTCAAGTGATTCAGGTTAAATCGAGCTCCCCGTTTCAAGAGAATCTCTGGCACACAAAGACATTCTACCTAGTGATGATTCTGCTGGTTGCTCGAAGAGTTTTTCTGTTTCATCGAAAATCTTTAACGTCGCAGAAGGAAGCTGTTGCTAAAAGTGAAATTAGTGTAGTGCCTCAAAGAAACCATAACACTTTTGTTATAAAAGATGATATAACTAAGGCGGAAGTCATTTGGGCTATGCAAGTTGTTGACAAAAAAATGTATTTCAATTCGTGCAAAAATTTTAAAGTACAATTTTTCAATTGATTTTTCCCGAGTGTTCCATTGCCAATGCCTTTATCCTTGGTGGAGACAAGGCTGCATACTTCATTGTGCAGGGCTTGGCTCCATTCTTTCATAATAATTTACTGGACCGCCTAAAATCATGTAACAACTTTGTAATTTTTTTGATGAGGCATTGAATAAATTTATTCAAAGGGGACAGATGGACATTGTAATTAGTTTCTGGGACAAGGAAAATCATAAAGTCATCATCTTCTTACTTAAACAGTGTTTTTTTCGATGGGAGCACTGCTGAAGAATTACTGAAGCATTTTCTGGAGGGTATTTCTCCTCTTCCACTCTCTAAGTTGATACAAGTGTCAATGGATGCCCAAATGTCAATTTAAAGTTTATAACACTTCTTCAGGAACCCCTCAAATCTGTAACAGACAATGAAGTATGTAGTTTGCAAATCGGGGAACATGTGGGCTTCATGTTGTTCTGGTTCCTTGAGAACAGGAGTAGAGTCTTGTTGTTTGGGATATAAGTAGCTTATTACGTCACATGTACTACCTGTTCACTGACTCTCCAGCTCGTCGAGCTTTTGTTCACCCATTTGACAGGGTGTACAATTTTTCCATTGAAGTTCTGTGGTGTGCGTTGGTTAGAGAAAATGCGAAGTGCTTTCAAAGGGCATTACAAATTTGGGCCCATGTTATTAAGTTTCTCAAAAAGCAAAACTTCCTAAAACAAAACCTGTAGAGACACTGAAAAGAGCAGCCGTGATCCATTCCTAAAGTGTAAAACTAGCGTTCTGCAAGACAATTGCAGATGAAAGCAGCCTTTCCTGCAACGGTTCCAGACATCAAAAAACCCAAAGACTCCATATCTTTTTGAAGCTGTTTGAGAAACTTCTAAGATACCTTATGAATCGTTGTGTGAAACCTTGATCTTATGAAGTGCACGGGTCCAAAGTTACTGTCTATTGACACAAAAAAATCAGAAAATTTGATCCTTAGCAAAAATATTGATATAGGATTTGCAACAAAACGTTTGTTAGGAGAAAACTGCGATCACAGTAACAAAAGACAAAAATTGAATTTATACATGAGTGCCGCAGTATGTTTAAACACCAAAGATTTCAAAACTACAAGAAAAAAGTCCCTTAAAACAGAAAGCTGTGAGAGGTTTGTCTTCATTGGATCCTTGTGTTATTCAACATTCACCTAACTGGCCCAGAAGAGATTTTTCTTTTCTTTGGAGGAATCAACCATGCCAACATCATAAATGATGTTTTGGTCTGAAAATGCCAAGAAAGAATACTTGCATTTTTGCAACCCCCAAAAAATCTGAGCTTCAAGAAATATTTCGTCCTTGTGGGTCAGTTTAGTGATGAAGTAGGACTTGACACTATTTATGGTAGCTTTCTAATAGGAGAAGCAAAAATACAAAATCTTTGGGAAGTAATAAAGATTTGCCCTTTTCTTTTCGCATGGGAATGAAACTGTTGAAGGTGGTTTTTCAGTCAATAAATCTTTACTGGTTGAAAACATGCATGAAAGACAGTCATTGCACAGCGTCACATTCATGATGAATACAAGAAAGGAGGGATTAAAATTACACATTAGCAAAAAGATGTTGGATTACGTGAGAGGTGCTCGGAAACGCTATCATGAATACTTAGAGATGAAGAAGCAAGAAAAAGTGAAAAAGACAAGAAGGCAGAAAAGAGGAAATTAGATATACAAGTTAAAGATTTAGAAGGAGAAAGAAAAAAATTTAAAGATGGCAACTGAAGAGAAACGAGAAGCAATAGACGTGGATTGCAAGAACTGTAGAAGAAGCAAGCTTCACTTTATTAAATATAACATAGTTTCTTATTGTATGAAATATAGTGATAATTTTAATAAAAATAAAAATTGACTTGAGACATGAAAATATGAAAGCAGACAGAGTTCCTGTTGTAAGCTATTTAGTTCAGGAAAATGTACAGTTTAGGTAAAATAAAACGTAATGATACCAAACTCTTATATGTTCTTAGTGGCCTGTTATTTAATACGTATTTCTGCACATGATACCAAAGGGAATCAAGTTTGTTACAAATTTTTGGGTAGGGGTTTTTTCATCATTTTCCCTCAACTGATTGGCAGAATGTCTGCTTTCTTATTCTTCCATGAGAGGTGAGCAAGGTCGGGTGTAAGGGGGGAGGAGGCCGAAATAAATTTATTTAAATTAATATTTCACATGTATTTGTACCGTAAAGTTATAATGGAAATTTTATGAGAAATTGGTCAGGGGAAATTGGGAAAATAGTCAGGGAAAGTCAGGGAAAAAATCAGGGAGATATTTTTTACAAATACTGTAGGAACCCTGTTTTAGACCCGTGTCTGTAGAAGTGTTTTTTTAGATTTTGTCTCACCATAAACATTTATAAAATCCTTAGTAAGTTGGATTCTGCCCACCCCCACGCAAACAAAAGAAATTACTGATCACCTCTACCCCAAAAATCCTTACGTAATTCTTAAATGGTCCCCAGCTTTCCGAGCTATTGGTAAATATATAATTTTACTTTAATCAAGGTCTCGGAAAACGGGGGTTATGATTATGCTTTTGATGGAAATATGTAAAATCTTTAAAATATGAATAATGAACAATGCAGTTCTTTAATTTATGCCTCTTTGTGGAATGTGATGGTCTTTTTTTTTCCCTCATGGTTCTGCAAAAATGTATATTATCTGGGGTCACAAATCTTACGAGTTTTAAGTAATTTTTCCATTTTTAGACAAAGGAGAGAGAAAGTCTGTGTTGTGCACCATATCATTTATTTATTGAGGTGGGCCTAGTTATTAGCCTTTAAAATATGGACACAAGTTAATATTATACAACCCATAAAATTGTTTGTAGTTTCGTCTTTTACAACATTATTTCTCACTTAGTGGATACCAAAACTGATATCATAGAAGAATCATTATTTAAAACATTATCCACAGTTAATTTCGGCCAAATATTTCCCTTTCAACTGCCCAAATTTAAAAAAACTTTATCAAATATTAGAAAGTATAAAGCACAGATATGAGGATTTGTTATGTTTTCTCTCTTATATCAAACTAAATATTGATTTAATTTAAAATTAACATGAGTGTGGATATACGGGGATGAAACGTTGTTTAAAATTCCAAACTACAGGGCCAATTTTTACCTGTAGGGACAATTTAAAAGATGTGAGGGAGTTTGTGGTTTTTTTAGAAGAGCTTAAAGATTTCAAACATGGACATTTGAAATTTTAGTAAAAGTTCCTTTTTGGCTCTATACCCGAGATAGGATCGAATTTTGTGAGATTCATTCTGTAAGAGATGAAAAAGGGGCTCTAAAGGTTCCAAAATTCATAGACCGTGCATTTTTTGAACTAGTTGACATAGAGCCTTGAAATTTAAAATAAATGTTTATTTATAGAATTGGGTGAGAAATTCTTAGGGTATTTCAAATTTAATCTCATAAAGGGGTGTAAAGAGGAAAAAATGGGCAGTAAATTCTATGTACTCCAATTAAGATGAAATTTGATATGGGCCTATGGGGGTTTATTGGGTCGCAGAGTATCAATATGAAATTAATTTATGTATGGTATCCACACGATGGTTCCCGAGCTACGTTGGTAAAAAAGTGTGTTCAAGACTACCAAAATTAAAATAAATAAATACTTTCCAGGGTGATAGAAGATTGAAATTCTTCAGACAACCATTGGGATCACTCCCAATAATTATAAATGTATGAACATTTTTGTTTAATAAGTGGGACCCTGGGACATAGGGAAGGGATATAGACAGAATAAAAACCTTTTATGCGTGCTAGCAAATTTAAATTTGACAGTTGTTTAGGAGGACAACTCCAAATAACCAAATAAGTCTTAAAAATGGAAATTTCTAAATGATAGATAGAAAAATGAGCTTAAATATTTCAAAACTTATAGAAACAATTAATTCCCAGTGTGGAGAAAGTTTAAATGTATAAGTAAAGTAAAGGAACATGTCAAATTACTATAAGTCTGTACATTTTTAATTTTGACCCCAGGAAATAGGGAGGGGGGGGGGGAGTGTAAGGGGTATAAAAATAAAAATAAAAATAACTTTTAGCTGTAATAGAATATTTAAATTTGGCAAGTAGGTAGAATGACCTTTCAAAATAACCAAATAAATCTTAATATTGAAATCTATAAGTGGGAGTTGAAGAAATGGTAGGGAAAAAAACAATAAAAAAATAATACGTTCAACTTCTTATCTGTATGGTAGAGAGCTTAGATTTGTTAGATTATTCTAAATAAACAAAACAATGTAAAAGTTTTAAATTTAAACTATGTGAAATGGGGGAGGGGGAAGCTACATCTAGAAATAACTTTTGAGATGAGGTTAAGAATTAAAATTTGTAAGGCAGGTAGAAATGAAACTCCAGATATCCAAATGAATGTTATAGTTTAAAAATTCTCAAAGTGGGTTGATTGGTTAAAAACTTACAAAACTATTAGAAACACCCTCTTCTCAGTGTGGTATGAAACTAAAATACTGCATATAGGCGATACCACTCAAAATAACTATAAAAGTCTAAAAAAATTAAAGTTTATAATGGGAATCCAGGAAAAAGGGGGAGTTTATAAAAGAAATTAAGTATGGTAGAAAGTCTAAATTTTTCATGCTGGTTGAAGTTATGGCTACGTTAACCAAATAGTCTTAAATTT
>JBCFYV010006318.1:0-10247 GCA_039000515.1 Timema cristinae
CAAGTATTGAACTTTTCCAAAAAAAACCCTAAAATGATATGAGAAATTTTGGGGGTTTAATTTCGTTCTGCATTTTTGCGTCTTTTTCCCAAAATTAAAGATTCTTCCCCTTTTCAGTTTCCAAAAGCAAGTGTTTGTGGAATTTCTAAAATTTAAGGAGGTGGTTTAGGGGGAAAATAGTGTTTTTTTTTGAATTTTAAGGGCCAAATGGGGGGTTTTTTAAACCTTAAAAATTTTTCAATGCCCTTTTCCCATGTTTCGAAAAAACTTCTTTGGGAGGGACTTTAGGGAAAATTTATCAATAAAAACTTCTAGGAAAATGTGTTTTGAGTATATCTGGGATGGGATTTTGAGATTTTCCTAAGGGGCATCTCGCCCTTTTTTTGGGATTTTGGGTCTATAAAAATTAGCTTTTAAAAACATTGCCCTGATGACTCCATGTTGGTATCACACTTTTTTTTTGTATTTTTTTTGCATACTTCAATAAATTTCTGTTTTATCTTTTTATGCCAAATAGGCCCGTAACATTTAAAAATCAACAGTAAAAAAAAAATAAATATTGAATCTTTTTTTTGTGATGGGTAAAAATAATGTTAAAAAAAAATTTGTGTTTTATAAAAATTTTTTATTTTTCGTTTTGTTCCTTTTTAAAATTGTTGTGCCTTGAGCTAAAAGGTTACACTATTGAAGCTCTGCTTGTTGTTTCGACAACCGCCAGTCACAAACTAAATCATTAATCTCTGCATGTTCAATGAGGTTAAATTCAGAACAATGCTCTTCAACAATTTAAGTGTCATCTATTTCACTGTCTGGTGTTTCCATCCATTGTACTTTAAGGTAATACATATATGGGTAGCTCTTCCCCATGTGGCACAGTTATCAATGCAGAGGACACATTCACATCCCTAGTGGTATTTTTGTTTTTGCTTGAATATCCAGATATTTTAGTCATACAAAATATAAGTCAGTGCAGTAATCTTTTGGCTCACGACAAACCATTAAAACAACAAAATGCATCGCACAACTTTTTCTTTCAACTACTAAGCTAATGTAATAGCACAACAATATACAGCAAATATGAGGAACCTAGTTCTTATCTTGAGCCAAAGTGTACAGGCAAAATAAAATTTTATAGGCCTTTTTAATGAAATTTTAAAAAGTTTTCTGTTGAGTTTTTGGTGTGAACTTGCCTTATGCATAACAAAATCTATTTGGATGGTTTACATATCCACATACTTTTGAAGCTGACAGATTTTCAGTAGCATTATTCACTTAATTGACTTAAGAATACCAAAGTGTATAAATACAAATGAATTTCACACTGTTATACACTCTGTAAAGTGGATTATACTTGTCTACCTGATCTTGACATTTTAACAGGCAGCAATTCTTCTTAAATCCTGCTCCCCCCTGACCCCCCAATCCTTCAAGATCCTGTGTTTGCGAGTTGTAATATCTCTTCTTCAATTTAACTATTTCTTTTGTATCCTGAACTAATTATTTTCTGATAAATTAAGTTTTTACTTAAAAAAAATTGTATGGAGGGACACGGAAAACAATGTAAAATATGTATAATAGCTTATAATTTCAATCATATATTATATATAATCTTAAAAAACCTGGGTGTTGGGACATATTTTAGCATTTTTAAATTCAGCACATCAATCTTAGTAGGAATCTATGTAATAATATGTCAGATACAAAATGGCTGTTGACAAGTGCAAATAATACATTATAAGATTAATTTTTAAATATACTGAGATATTAAGTGAAAAATTAATTATAATTAACTTCAATACTACTAAGGATTGTTTAAAAACATTAATGAATATAAGGTCTATGTGTAGATTTGGCAGTTTTTTTATGTAAAAAACATCATTAGATCTGTTAATTATAGCTATTCACTTGGTATAAACAGCCTCCAGTCTTGCACTAAGCTGGTTATCCGAACCCTCAGCTCAGTAGGTAGCATGTCTGTCTATTGAGCTAAGGGTCCTCCTGGGTTTGATTCCGGGCATGGCCAAAAATGTATCATTGGTGAAATGTGGGTTTACCCTTTCACAATGATAAATTAACGGCCGGAACTGGTTGTTGTGCCTGTCCTACTTATTAGATTATAAGGCATATGAATCTACGATAGGCCTAGCAAGCTGGTTTAGCGGAAAATATATGCTTGAATAAAACATGACCCAAACCACAGAATGGAAACAGTAATGGATGTAAAAAAAACTAAGCTATTTGTGTTCTAATGCCTTTCCATATCTCTTCATCTAAACGTCATAGTTTCCTTCATTCAACACCACTTTACTCATTTGTGACCTTGACATTCCAATAGCAAGATGTACAATACCCTCCTCACATTCATCACTAGACACAATACAAGGAAAAGAAATAACCCTTCAAGGATCTTGAAATTTCAAGCCCAAGCTAAAGTATTTATTTAAAGCTAGACTAGAAACTCTAAGCACGAGTACTCGCAGAGCTCCAATAAAACAATATATAATATATATATATATATATATATATATATATATATTATATATATATACACACACACACGCATATAGATGACAGAGGAAATTTTGTGCATAAATCACACAGTAAAACTTATTTCTAAAGGGGAAACATTTATCAGTTACTAAAAATAAGCATGCTTTACTATTCAACCAGCCATCCAATCTTAAGTTTTGAGATTGATTCCTCCAAGTTTAAATAAGCTTGATGTAATTGCTTAAGTTTCACAGATGATGATAATGAAATGAAGCCTGGGAAAGGTAATGGATTTAATTATATGTTTGTTGGGGGATAGCTGAATAACTGGCATGAATGGGCTATATAATATGATTTTTACATAAGTTAAGTAATTTCCACCAACTAATTTAATGGAACAATTTTAACAAGTTAGTCAAATGGAATACAGCTCTATCTTGAAAAATGATACTATACAAACAAATCCAATCCAGGCTCCTTTGTTAAGCACACAAGAGCTTTACCAATGATCAACCGAAGATCTTCATGTATCCTGCAAAGTGTCACTCAAACATAAAGATGGAATTTCATTATAGCTGCCAGTTTTATCAGGGAGAATTTTTTTTTTTCAGTGGTTAGACTTTGAATGATTTTTTTAAATGAAAATGTTTTGTAAATAGTATGTTGCTCATACCCCCAAATTGTATTAACCAAAATTTGAAAACTCATTTAGAACATAGGATGAACCATAACCTTTATATAGTTTGTCCTTTCTGAATTTTCAAAGAAACATTTAAGTTAATTTTGTACTTTGAACCAAGTACTTATTTATAATGTTGACCTAAACGATTTTTTAGTATCTGCAAGACGAGATGATTCCTAAAAATTTCCTTGTTCAACTATTTGTCATCTAAAGAGAGTATATTTATGATTACTAACCTTTATTTTTATTTGAAAGTGATATGGTTGCCCTCCATGTATTGTTGTCAAGACATACCCCCCTCCGTTTTGTTGCTATATCGAACAAGAAATGTGCCATCTTTATTACCATGCTCCTTAAGAAGGCACAAAGCTTAAATTTCTCCCTAATGTGCCATGGTACCAATCATTCTTGTGGGTTTTGGGGGCTGGGCACATATAATTTCCTATAAGATATAAAATTCAATTACACTATAGAGCAGGAATGCATGTTAATAGGTTATAAAATAAAAAAATATAATGTGAATTGATATGTGTGTTCGTGTTCATGTGATGTGTTATGTTTCACTATGATTTTGGAATAAGAATGAAAGGTTAATTACCTGACTATAATTTAACCCCAGGCCATGTGTTAGGACAGTGAATATTAAGAGGTAACCAAAACACCTATTTTGTGAAAGAAATATTTATTAGTGCTGGAGCAGAACAAATGTAATTGATATATATAACGACCAATAAATTAATAGTATTTATATTATATAACTGTATTAAATTTATTTTTGGGTTGCCTTTCTCAACTAGATTTTTAAGATAAGTGATGAATGGCTATAAAAACTTCAAATGAACAGGTTAGTGACACAATTTATGACGAGATGAAGAAAAAATTTAATATATGACACAATAAGTTTGCGATTTTTAAAATTGGTACACAATATCAGTCGGAAATTATGGCATTAAAATGTCTTCTAAATTAATGTAAGTTCACTTTTGTAGTCCACAAAAACCAAGCAAACACTAGGAAAAAATGAAGACTAGTGTTTGAAAAATTGTAACGTTTAGATCCTAATATTAATCACCCCTCCCCCTCTCCTGAACCCTCCATTCTCATCTAAGCTAATAAACTTGTGGAGCCAAGATGTGGAACAAATTAAACGTTTTAGAGCATATTTCTGAAAAAGTGAGCATAAAATGTACTAAATAAAAATTGATTTTTTAAAAGTGGGCACCAACATTAATGTGATCTCTCAGCTTGTGTTTTTAATATTCAGTGTGTGTATTGTGGGGAGCTGGGGATGGGAGGTTCTATCGGTAGCTAAAACCCCAAAAAAGTTTGAAATATTTAAAAAAATTAATGGTCCCGTGGATCAAATCAGTCAAACAAAATCTTCTCCATTGTGTGCAGTCTCCAGATAAGAGTTGTCATTCATGGAAGTTCCAAAGTCGTTAGCTGGTGTTTTACAATATAGTTGTTTTCAAAAAAGAAGCACAATATTTAAAATCCACCAACTTATTATACGATATGGTCCTTTGCCCGAAATTGAGTTTTGTATGGTTGATTCACATCATTGTTCCAAAAAGTCTCACTTCTCCCATTCCCCAACAATTCCCAAACTCTCGAGGTAGCTGATACATATCATTTGTGGAGGTATCAATGGATACATCTAACGGAGAAATTCTACACTCAATATGCAAAGAAAGTTTCATAAGCCCAAAAATATTTAGAAAAATAATCACTTTTTATCTAAACGCGCTAATAAAATCTAAAATCTCATATCTTCAGTTCTGTAAAATTTACCAAAATTAAAATGGTTTTCTCTTCAAAGAAGAATCAAGCGTGTTTGTCTAAGTAAAATGGTTTGTTTGAAAATAATATTTAATCAACATGTGTAAGCCTACAGCACCCTCTTCTACAGCCTTAATCCTAATTAACCAGAGCATAGTGACCATAAAAACAATTCAGGAAAAATACATATAGTACTGTGAAAATCAATCCTAGACTCTTAGATTAGTAGCCAGGAGCGCTCTCATTAGACTAAGAGGCCAGTCTTTTTCAGAATATTCAATATTAAGTTTTAGTTCAATTAACAAATGACCATTCTTAAAACTGGGCATAATGGAAAAATTCTTATCAGTATTCAAGAGAAATGAAAGAGAAAAACATGCATAATATATTATTATAAAAAAGAATTTAGAAAAATTAATGCATATATGGAATCTAAGTAACTTTTGCTAAACCTAATCACACCATATGACAGTGTGTACACAGCAAATAAACTCGTACTTTATCTTTTAAGTAATTCTGTATAAAGTAGTTTCAGTACAAACGATTGCCTTCTGTAAAATTTCCAAAGTTCAATTTAAATATTCTTTTATGAAATGACTTAACCAATATGTTTTGTTAAACATGTTTCACAGTGAATAGCATTATGGGGATAATGAAATGATGTAAAATGAAGCAAAAATTTATTACACCTACTAAGTATATGAGCACAATCTAGATGACCATTTTGTTGAGCTAGGTCGGCAGGTGTTTCATTGGAAGAAGTTCTTGGGTTAACAGGAGCATTTAAAGACAATAATACACGAACAACTTCTTTGAGACCCAAATTGGCCGCTTCATGAAGTGGTACCAACCTAAAAAAAAAAGTATTATTAAGATAAGATGATCAAATGATATTTGAATAAAATTGACATGCAATAAACCCTGATTATTGTCCTCTTTTTTTAGTCGCTCATAGTTCTAGTTTGACCTTAATCTTTACATAAAATAAATAAAATATAAATAAAACAAAAAACTATGTTAAAAGAGGGTGGAAAAGTAGCATGATTTCACTGCAATGTAATGTTGAATTTTGCAAATATATTTCCAAAATATATCTTTCTGGAACAAAAAATATCAATATGTTTGAAACAAACAACTCTGTAGATGAAAGTAAATAGTTGTTCTAGGAGAATTGAAGAAAATAAAACATTTCATTACTAAGGCTAGTAGTAACATTATTAGTTTTTTTAAAGTAGGTGCAAGCTTTTGTTTTATTCAAATCTGTGTGTTGAGCCTGTCAATGAATTGATCCTACTTTTATTTAAGAATTTGTTTGTGTAATTAAGTCCAATCTCACAACGGTATTCCCCAACTAGGGTGGGTTTGTTTGCCTTAGTTATTTTGGTGCGTGATCTTATTAAGTGAAATCAGTAAGTCATTGTGCCAAACTTACAATTAATAAGTAATAATAAAGGCAAATTAATGTATTTAAACTGAACACTTATGTTGTTATTATTATTGTGAGACAAAAGATGATCATTAATATCTAACAATATGTAAAAACATATTTATAATGTACAGAAACAGACACACACAGTTACGAATGAAAAATATTTTAAGCTATTCTTTTTGTTATTATTATTATTGTTATTGTTGTATTAAAGTTATCAATGTTGTTGTTACTGTTGTTAGTGGTGTTGTTTTGGGTGTTAGTGTTATTATAGAGGTCTAATAGTGTGATAATCTAATACCATATTTTTGGAATTTACAGGCAGATTGAATAATCAAAAAATAAGTATTTTCTAAAAAACATTAAGCTGTATCGGATGTATTTAAGTATAGCTAAGTTAGGCTAAATGATAATGGCTGAATACCTGTTTATGAATCTAACTATGTTGAAATAACCTGAGAACAAATAATTGTATGAGAAATTAATTCTAAGCCACAGATGTTAGGTAAGCTAGATACTAACTTTGTAGTTTAGTTTATTTTTAATTGTTACATTTAACACCAAGATTATTAATGGCTTAATTCAGGGGTAAGGGATGATGAAGGTAGTTTAGAAGAAATGCACACACATTAGCATATGAAGGGGATGGGAAAAACCAAGAATAGATCACATGTGGACTCCCCCAAGTGCACTTGATTGAGATTCATAACTCGATGCAGTTTATTTCAGTGTTACACCTTAGTCTGTGAAATCACTAATACATCTTAAATAATAAAACTAACCCTTTTTAAAATAGCATGCACATTTTTTAAAAATTTTCTGGTAAAAATTGTTTATTAGGTTTTATAATTATGTGCTTTAAAAAAACTTACCTGTTTCAGTATTACGGGCTTGAACTTTAAAGCATAGCCAATTGCACTAATATCCGTACGTATTGGGCCCAAGTTATTTTGACATGCATACTGAAAACAAAAAAAAAAAACAAAAATTTGGGCAGTTTATACACCAAATATACACCCCAATTACAATTAAATTGTATCAGTTTTTGGGAATCATTTTTAATACAAATTTCAAATTTAAAATGTGCCCAATACTAAAAAAAATTTGAAGGGAAAAAAAAATGGGAATGGGTTTTTTAATTTTATTATTTTTTGGAAATAAATTGTTGTACAAAATTTTATGTTTGAAAAGTAATAAACTAGATGGTAAGTTTAAGCTATAAAAGAGACCCAAAACAAACCCAATTTTTTAATTTACACTCATCAAATTAAATTAAAAAATTCATAAAACTAATATTATTATTATTGTTTTACTATCCATTCGGGTTATACCCCTTTATTAATAAAGAGAAAAAATATTGTATAAATAGTAATTTTGGATCTTGAATTTTTTGTTAAAAATAAAGTTTGATTAAAGACACCTAGAAAATAAAATGTATCCCATAAAAAAAGTATGTGTCTTATACTCATTTATATATTATCTTTAAAAAAGTATTTTTTGTTTCTAGAGAGAATATTGAAAATTTCCGGGCCCCTGATACGTAGTTGAAAATAAGGAAAATATATTAATAGACTGCAAAGTTACAAAAAAAAAAATTATGAAAAATCTAAACAGGTCAGTATTAGATTTTTTAAAATTTAAGGTAAAGGTGTAGAAAAATTGCTTTGGTGTGTAATGATAAAAATTTTCCCTTTCTTATTTACCCCAAATCGTAATTTAAAATATATTTCGGGTTTGGGGGAAAATTTATAATATTAAAATTATTAAATCCTTATGTTTTAAATTTTTCCTTTTCTTCTTTTTTAAAAAAGCCTGGGTGGTCTTTTTATTTTTTATGTTGTTGACAAGTATCTGTGACTCCATTGTAAGAGCTTAGTTTTGCCAAATTTTTTTTCCCAGTATTTTGTGCAAAACAACCCCCCCCCTGTTCTTTTCTGTTAAAAAAAGATTGTTTTTCCCCTCGTTTTAAAATTGACAGAAATGGGGGTTTAAATTTTGTGAAAAATGAAAAGGGTTTTCGATTCTTTAAACATATGGGCTATATCCTAGTAAAAGAGCTCTTCCAGTTTAACTTGCCCTGCAACCCTGCTGTAGATAAAGGGGCCCTGGCGCTCTAACAACAAATTTTAAATTCAAAGCGCCCCCATATTAAATAACTTTTTTTTACGCCCGTGTTAAATACTGTGTTTAAACCTATGTAAAAATTTAGTTGAATAAATCCAACACATTTATTGACCTGTTATTTCCACTTTTAAAACAGACTTACATTGAGCCCGGGCCCAAAGTAGAAGACCAAATGACACATCCACCCCCTTTTTTTTTTATCGTGGGTGTGGTTCCGCGTAACAAGGCAAATTTAGCGGGAACCCAAAATGTGGGGGACGAGGGAAAGAAGACCTTTACAAAATGTTACCCTCCCTTGGGACATGAATCGCGAACCCCCTCCATCAGAGCAAAAAAAATAATAATAATAATAACGCAACAAAATTGCCGTCCAGTGTGTAGGGATGAAACGTCAACACTATAAAGACAGCCAAGCGGTCGACACGAGAGACCAACTGCTCGACAAACATCAAATGAATCCAGTTAAGAGTGGCTCAAGTGACAGACAAGTTATTTCAAAACTAACAACGTGTTTAACATGGGCTTAGAAAGTTGGGTATAAGGATGGTCTGGATCCTCCTAGAAATTACTGCCCCCTCGACACCCTAGATTTAACTAGCCAAAAAGGGTGAGGTCCCCTTATATGTGTATAAACTTAAACTATCGTGTTTTTAATTTTAATAATTTACTTACACATTGCACTCTTCAAAACATATTTTCTAACACTGGTTTAGTTATAATTTCGAATAAATAATAGGTTTTGATACATACAATATGGTATCTGAAAATAAAGAATGTTTCTCTCTGAATGAAAACGAGTTATCGGATCTGAGGAAAGGAGACAAACGTTTTGTTATAAATGGTAAAATCATACTTTAAGAACTAACAAGATGAAATAAAATTTTATATAAAAGAGCAACTGCCAGAACTAAGTTGGTAGCTTATGATCAGGGTTCGATTCTGCCAGGTACAGTGAGGGTGATTTTTCTTAAAAAGGGTTTTACACCCTGCCACCACGCAAATTCAGGTGCACTATATAAAATTTAATCTTCCTCATTCTCAACACATTAACGTAATTAGTAAAAACGCGTATAACCCAAACAGGTGGTAAGACACAGTGCTACAAAAAAAAATTCTAATTGCACTAATGGATTAAAGAAGAAATGTTGTTATTATAGGATATGTGCTCTCATTTGCATGTAGGGAGAATGTAAACCATTAATGAAATATCATCCTCCATACACCCGGCCGGATTGAAGCCTGATATTCCCCTCATTGACAGTCCAGTCTATTTTGAGAATGATGCTTTAGACCCTCAACCACCGAAGCTAAGAATATTTTGTTGATGTTGCGTTAGCACCAGGTTTATTAATGGGTTAGAATAAGGAGCTAAGTTAAGATGAAATAATCCGCATTAGTGTGAAAGTTTTTATGTAAAAATCACAAGGGTGGTAACTATTAGCCCAATCCACTCAGTCGGAATGATTACTCTTATTCAAGCTACTCTAAAACCTTACTAGACCGTATGACAAACAGCGTTATTTAGGAGGTCAGACAATACTTAGACCTAGCAAACAATGTTATTTAGGAGGTAAAACAACACTTACACTACTTGACATATGTTTTTAGGGTTTGCTAAAGTAAGAATGTAGGTGAAAATAACTTGAAATCAAGGACAAGCGTGTATTTAATTAACTGTTCTGTCACTTAGCCACTCTTAACTGGATGATATCAAAGTTTGCGAGCATTGGGCCTCTTTCGTGT
>JBCFYV010006319.1:0-12125 GCA_039000515.1 Timema cristinae
ATCAAAGAAATGATGAAAGATATGAAAAATGTGCATTCAAATCATTAAATCATGTTTATTGGAGGATTGTTACCCATTTTTTAACTTTTGTTTATCTTGTTTATATAATAAATTGCGTGTACCAAAAAATCATATTTTATTTTGCGGCCCTTTATAATATTTAAATTCTCAATGTGGCCCTTGCCAAAATATTTGCTCAAGCCTACTTTACAGTATGAAAATATTAACATTTTACATGAAATTCAGTTAACATTCTTCCTACCAATATTTAATTTTTATCAGAGTTGTTTATTGAATTTGTAAATTATGGTACAATAAATGTGAGCAGAGCTGTTTCTTAAACTTGTACATTATAGTAGGAATAATGTGTGCAGAACTGTTTCCTAAATGTGTGCATTATGGTGATTATTGTACCAAACAAGGTAAGATTGTTACCGATATAAAATGTGAACGCTGAACTGGATAGTTTCTTTACTTATTCACTCTAACTTAAAGGTGCATTATTTTTGTTTGTTTTTTCGCACCGCTTCTTACTAACCGTTCGGGCTGTACGCATAGTCCTATATAATTTACGCTAATGGCGTTAAGGATTGGGGCGGTAATATTATTATGAAGTGTACCCGCATTTGCGTGGAAGGAGAGTGGAAAACCATTTTGGAAAAACCACCCTCAGTACAATTGACTGAGATTCGAACCTCAATTTATTCGTTATCGGCAGCTTAGTTTATTGCTAGAGTAGCGCGCTATACCACGCGGCCACGGAAGCGGGTCATATTTTTATTAATTAAGTTTAACGAATGGATTCGAAGCCATCTATATATAAAACTATAAAGAGGAAAGATTTGATTTTTTGATTTTTTTTGTTTGTAATGGATAAACTCAAAAACTACTGGACCTATTTAAAAAATTCTTTCACCAATATAAAGCTACATTATCAGCGAGTAACATAGGCTATATTTTATTTTGAAAAATTTAATTTATTCCTCATAAAAATGTCGATAGTCTATTATATAGTCGTTGAAAAAAAAAAAGTTGTTGAAGGGAAAGTGGGGTTGGTTAAGGGGCCGGGGTGTAGGGTGTGTGGAAAGAGGAATGAGATGAAAATAGGAGGGAGGGGGCTATACAGTTTTTGTTTTATATTGACATGATGAATGATTTGAAGCTTTGTTTTACAGGATTCTTTACAATATTTTTTTTACGCGGAAGGGGGCTAGTCTATAATAATGTGAAACATTGTTTGTTCATGTGTAAGGATATTTAGTTTAGTAAGAATCAAATATAAGTATTTATTTTATAAACTTACACATTTAAATATTCATTTTACTCAGGTAAAACTAGTTGTACATATTTAGTTTTCCTAAATATTCATCAGCATAGCACTACGTTGACACAATAGACTACCTTTGTTGACGTGGTGGTTTGTAGCTCTCAAGACTTGATATATAGTGTAATCTCCTCATTAAAACAACTTTATTGGTGTCCTCCCTCTATTGTGGTCACCCCTCATTCCTTCTCGCCACCAATCTTACAGCCTCACCATTCACACTTAGCGGCCACATTCATGTGTCACTCAGACCAGCTGATCTGTTTTGACAGCTGAGAAGTGTTTGTACTCTATTTTGTACTTCCAATTAGTTCGGAGACACACCTCCTCCCCTTAACAATACCAACCTCACAATCATTATTTCCCTTCGAGTGATCGACTATGAAGTTTTGTGTGATCGTCTTCAATGCAAGCTGAGATCGAAATGTTCACATTAACTATTTGCTTGGTCTGGAAGGGTAACAATAAAGTGTGGCTGGCGGGCTTTTACAATATTTAATATACCTCTCCTTATATTATATTATTATTATTATTATTATTATTATTATTATTATTTGTATGTACTTTGTACTATCTTTCAATAACTGGACATAAAATTACTGCTATTCTAATTATCCGTATAACTACTTAATCTTTTACATTTTTATATTACTATCATCATTTTTTACTATGGTTACTTAGGCCTATTACAATATTTTATTAATAATAAATCATTTTTAGGGATGGCAAAGACGAATGGCCCCAAGGTGTCACTTTCGTGTTAGACTGACCTGCTGAAGATGGAGGGATCACAGTTCAAATTCCGTTTGGGTCTCGTGGTTTTTTCTAAATGGTTTTCCACTTTCTTTCAATGCAAATATGGTTAGTCAGATTACCTCTAGAATGCTACCTTCCTCACCCCTATCCCGTCATATTAATTATCATATATGCCTGTAAGCCAGATAGGTAGTCAGATGTCATGATAAATAAAAATACATATAAAAAAACTTTCTGTAAATGTTATTGAAATAAATGGTACGTAACTCCGCACGGACTTTCTTGCTCTATTGTTTGAAAATGGAGATATTTACTCAAAACTCGTAATATATGTGAAACAAAATAACATACACTAGCAAACCCAAGCATAAATTGCACTATACTTATGTAAAACTTTTTTTTTAGTCCCGGTTTTAAATTTTATAATTTTGTTTTTAAAGAATTAATGTCGTCATTTGTATGTTTTGACCGATAAAAAAAAGATCAATGTTGGGTCTACAAGGGTCAACACTTCGTATTAAAATTTCAACTTCCGGTTAAAATTTTCGATATTTTATTAGGTGTTGCACATCTTCATGCCATCGCATTGTTATTAAATTCCTCATTTATAAATTTTGACCAATAAAAAATGTAAATATTGACTATTGAGTCCAAAATGATATAGATCATTGTTGTACAAAATTTCTGTAAGAGGTTTAAGGAAAAACAACAAACTTTTAGAGACTTACTTATATTTAATTACTCCATTGCATTGGAGAATTATTGCTATAAAACTTAAGTAGTATCTCTTTACAACTAAAGCTCACAAAATTGTATTAATAAATTTGCCATTATCTCAGAAACTGTTGGATTTATACAAATATATTTCATATAAAAGTTTTTTATTTTTAGTAGTACTACAATTTTGCAACGATAAGTATTTAGTATCTCAAATTAGTTGTGAAGATACAGAAATAAACTAGAATGTCGATGACAGGAAGATTTGGGTTGAGTTAGAATCCTAGTTGGGTGTACAGAGGGTGGTTTTCCACTCTCTCCGTGCAAATGCGGGTACACTTACTCTAAATTAATTTTTCTTCGTCCCTAACTCATTACCCTAATTAGTACATGTGTGTATAACCTTAACAGGTGGTAAGATGTGGTGCTAAATATATCTTTGCTTATTAATTAAATCTAAAGATTTATTATATTATTTTGGTCCACTCATTATTCACAGAGTAGCTTAATTTGTTACGAAATATTTAGAAAACCAGTTAGAATTTGATGAAGCATCAAAGAAAAATAGCTATAAAAAATTAAAAGATAAATATAAAATAACACATAAATAAATACAAATTAAGTTGCAGACCAATATAATAAAGTTAAGCTTTGAAGTAAACAAAGCAAAAGCCAACACCTTCAAAATGGCGGCCAAACTTCTTTTTTCTCTCTTGTTTGTTTGGATATTAGCACCGCCATAAGACGGAACGGCTAGCGAGTACTCTTCTAGGAACACATCGATGTTACCTAGTTGTTTACTTATACTCCTTTGCCGCCAAATAATATATATTTTTTATACCCCTTCCAATACTTATCTCCATTTGGCTTCTAGGCCCCTCATTATTACTATCATCATTTTCCAGGAATATTTTACATGCCATAATCGTCATTGGACCGACGACTTTTACGTTCCCTCTGAAGGAAATTGTGCTACAAATTTTTATCGCTCAAGGCCGTCAACCCCGGCCGGGTTTAAACCCACGAACATCGGGTCCTGAGCAAACACACCCAAGACCACTGAGGTTGACTACTTTCATATACTCATACGTCAAGTCACGTGACCTGAAGCTCTCATATAGACAATATCAATAACGATAAAATAATACCCATTAATATTATAGTATCACACTACCAATTTTGAAATCAACCTAAAAATCTAAACTGTCTTAAATACACAAATAATTTGTTGGCAGTATAAGCCTTCGCTACTTGTGCCTACAAAATCTTACTTTACTTAACACTCATATCTAACTTGATCTAACCTTACTTAATATATCACACATTATTGGGCACGTGGTCTTTTCGTCAAGTCGTCCATGATCTGATATATACAGGGACTGGGAGGTCTGGATTCGAATCTCCGCCATGTGTACTGAGGATGTAGTTTATTAAATGGTTTCTTCACGCAAACGAGGGTGCATTTTCTCTTGACTTTAGTAGATGTTCTCCGCTCGGGCATACTTCATTGACCCATAGTTTTTTACTAAGAGGGATCCACCTCCAGTGTGTGAGTTTTGTGATACTCCCCTTAGTGTGCATCACATTTTGGTGGAGTGTCGCAAATAGCCCCTATCCGTCTGGCTCTTGATTTTCAAGGTGACTTACGTTTTTTATTACGCGATAGTGCGGATGGAGTTATTTGTTTACTCCGTTTTATACGCCAGGCGGATCTTTTTATGCCATTTGAGTCACTTTTATAAAGTGGCTCTTTTGGATATTATCTCATATTGAGATCTTTTTAACAGTTTTATTACAATTTAACATGTTGTTTTGTCTTTTTAACGTATTATAATTTTAACATGTGTCATTTTAACGTGTTATATTTTAATATGTTTGTTTTGTCTTTTTATTGGAGTGATACACTTGTGGTTTTTTTTAGCAGGTGTATCACTTAATTTATACCAAGAGCCCATTTGAGCACTCCTATGGAGTGTCTCAGATGGTGAATGTTTTATCTCTTTCCCCATTGGGATTTTATTATGTTTTTAATATATTTCAAGGCCCTAATGACCTCGATGTGTCGATGGGCCGTTAAACAATAATAATAATAATTTAGTAGATGTTACTCTTCCTTGTATTTATAAATAATTCACTTACCTATCTAAAATTCATGAAATGTGCTAGTGTAAATAAATTATGTCTCAAGATAATTTCCACTAATTTTAAAGTAAAACATAGGTGGCACCTATCAAAAACCAAACATTTAAACAGGATAGTTCTGAAGGTCTCGTCAGCTATTAGAGGCATGACAGGTAGGGTAGGACCAATAAAGCACGGGTCTGTGTTCCCTGCTTCACCGCAGGGCTGTGTTTTGACGGTCAGGTCATTATTTTCAGCTATAATGTGAGCCCCAGTCCTACCTTCAACTTACACACTTAACCAAATAATGTACGTCCGTTACGGGAATACCTTGAGGTACTGTTTATTTTGTATGCACTCTATATTTCAATTGCATTTGATTGAAAGATAAATAAAACACATTTTCAATAAAGTTGGTTTGAAAAAAAAAAAGATGCATCATTATGGTCTTCTTGTTTGGAATAAAAATGTTTATAAAAAATTATCTTGAAAATATTCAAGTGATAGTTTTATTTTTCATGTAAAACACTCCCCGAATATAATTTTGAACAACATTGTTAGAGCCATTTGATCAAACAAACAAACATCAGTTAACGGTTAATTATTCGTGATTTTAAAGCTAGAAGAATTAAAATCTAGTCTGGCAGGAAATGAAAGTGTTCACCTTGCGAGGCTTCTTTTCTGTGTGCTGATAACACTTTCCCTCTTCCTCTAACAAGTATATACACTCACTCTAATATTTGTGCCTTTCAAAATTACCATTTACTAGTTTATTGTTCTAGCTAAACATACTTCCAAGGAGGTTTTTTAAATCTACATCCAAGCAGAAAGATTCCTACAATCCAGTTTTGCGACTAAACCATAGCCTAATTTATAGACGACAAAAAAAGTGTACAATAAAACTATATGTTCTTTAGATCAAGCCAATTATTTTGTGTGATAAAGTAAATCGATCTTTAGATTCATTTATGCTGTTTATTTTAAAGTTATATCTTTAAAACTCGCAGAATAAAACGTAAATACATTAACATGGGAAATCCTCTATTGACTTTCCTTTACGTCACAGCTAAGCAACGTCCTTAGGGGCCCCTAGACGATCAATAATATTGTCAGTGTTGGTTGACAATAAAATTGAAGCTCCCGTCAATAGCTTCAATAATATCGTCAATCTAGCTATCAATACGGTGACTACGCACTTGTTTTGAAAAACTGTTGTGTACTCTATTTTGTGACGATGTGGCGATTTTCACCTTTTTATTTATGAAACTAGATGTATATTTTTTAAAGCAATGGTTTCCAATACATATGTGGTGTTTCTTGCCTTGACTTTGGCAGTGTGCAAAATGAAAAAAAAAAAAGTTTACGCTAGTCAAAAGAATGGTACAAGCTGATAAGCCGTTTTACTCACGAACATTTGCTGAACTTTCTATGAGTCACAGAACCAGAGGATTACAAAAATATCCTCCGAATGGATGAAGTGGGCTTTGATAATATATTGGCGCTAATTAGGCCCAAAATTGAAAAACAATCTACAGTGATGCGTGCAGTGATTCCGGCAAGACAGAGACTTTCCATTACATTGAGGTACCTAGCTTCTGGCATGGATTTGGATGACTTGAAGTGCATGTGTGCTATAGATCTCCTGACGTTGGAGCAAATCATTATGAAAACGTGCGAGGCTGTAATTAAGGCCTTGAAAAATAATATTCAGGTAAACATTTTGTGTATTATTAAAAAAAATAACATAATTAAGAACAGTACAAAAGTAGGTATACACTCAAAATGAAATAAATGTTTTTAAATATTCTGCTGCAGTTGTCCCGTCCTGGGGTCAAGACTGATGGAGGAATGTTCTGGTAGTCCCATACTGAAAGAATGATTTGAAGTCTCAACTTGAGATACGTGTGTTTGAGGTACTGGTACTAAGTACGTCAGAGAAGTAGTAGGTAGGTCTTGTACTGCAGAAGGGCTGGTGGAAGTGATGGGGTGGTTGAATCATAGCTTGCAGTGGAAAGTAGTAGGTAGTCTGTACTGCAGAAGGGCTGGTGGAAGGTGATGGGATGGTTGAATCATAGCTTGCAGTGGGAAAGTAGTAGGTAGGTCTTGTACTGCAGAAGGGCTGGTAGAAGGTGATGGGTGGTTGAATCATAGCTTGCAGTGGAAAGTAGTAGTAGGTCTTGTACTGCAGAAGGGCTGGTGGAAGGTGATGGGGTGGTTGAATCATAGCTTGCAGTGGAAAGTAGTAGGTAGGTCTTGTACTGCAGAAGGGCTGGTGGAAGGTGATGGGGTGGTTGAATCATAGCTTGCAGTGGAAAGTAGTAGGTAGGTCTTGTACTGCAGAAGGGCTGGTGGAAGGTGATGGGGTGGTTGAATCATAGCTTGCAGTGGAAAGTAGTAGGTAGGTCTTGTACTGCAGAAGGGCTGGTGGAAGGTGATGGGGTGGTTGAATCATAGCTTGCAGTGGAATAGGGAAACCTGATCGTAGACGGAACGGAAGGTGAAGGTGTAAACACAGGTCGCATGGAATGCACTCAGTGTCTTGTTAAATTTCCAAGTTCTGCTTCAAACAAAGTGCCGTTTATTATTTTTTCTGCAAATCGTATTTGGTCTTGAGGCAATCTGTTCAACTTTAAAGCCCATCTATTAACTACTACGTCTGATTCAGTTTCGGGTTTTTTGAAATATGTTGCAGCTAAACCGACAAGTTGTTATTTTGAGTCCTTGCGAGTAGATGTTTTTATCTTGTTTCGGGGGGACATTCTCGCTGGTATGTGGATGGTGCCTGCGATGCTTGACTTGAATGTCTCTGAAACAATAAACGAAAGAGATTATAAAAACAATACAATATTCAAAACAAAACTATTTAAAAAATACGAATTTTTTAAAAACTACTCGGTGGAAAATTTTGAATATTTTTGTTTTAGGTACCCAAAACTGCAGAGGGATGGAAGAAGCTAGCCGAGGAATTTCAAGAACAATGGAATTTTCCCAACTTTGTGGGTAGTGTTGATGGCAAATATATACTGATAGAAAAACCCATCAACTCTGGTTCTTTACTACTACAACTATAAATAAACTTTCAGTATTGTAACCAGAGCTATTGTCAACCAGAATTATCAATTCATCATTATTGATGTTGGTGCCAACGGACGAGTATTAGATGGTGGAGTTAGGAAGAACACGATATTTTGGCAAAACTTGAGAACCAACTAAACCTTCCTAATCCGAGTGAATTACCAGGTACTGAAAAAAAAAATTCCCGTACGTTTTCGTAGGAGATGAAGCTTTTCAACTACATCCAAATTTTATGAAGCCCATAACCGAGTTAATCTCACTAATCTCATGAATGAAAAACTAATCTTTAACTATAGGTTGTCCCGAGCACGAAGGATAGTCGAAAACACTTTTTGGGATTTTGACATATAGATTCAAAATATTCCCAAAATACATTAAATTTAAACCTCAAAATGCTCGGAAAATAATGATGTGTTGTTGTCATTTGCACAACTATTTATCAACAAGGAACAATGGCTACTATATGGAACGCGGTGATATTGACTACGAAAATACTGCTACTGGCACTATCGAAGAAGGTTCGTGGAGACAGGGAACACAACCTAGTTTGCAACTTCAAAGGGACAAAGGCAACTCAAGCAAAGAAAACAAGGGATGATTTCACCGAATATTTCAACTCCTCTGCTGGGTCAGTTTCGTGGCAAAATAAATGCCTACAGTAATAAAAACACTAATCAAAAAGTCGTAGCTTGGCTCGTTGTTTACCACCATTGGACTAAAATTTCCACTTTGTTTTTTCCTGCATTTAGCACATTATGCGATTGTGTCCACACACTCGTGTGGTGAAAAGTTTCTAAGTAACAAATATGATCCAGATGTACTTGAAATTTACTTACCTCTGAACTTTCTGTTTCTGCTATTTCTAGTTGGTCCTTTATAAACAGAATATCGTCGAAATACCAGTTCTCGGTTTTGGGATCTCGTTGGTTGATGCACTTGACAGCTTCGACGTTTTTAATTACTTTTAAGTCTTTGTTGAAATTGGTGTGTAGAGTGTTTATTTTCTTCTGAATTTTTCGACGGTGAAATCCTGTTTGAACTGAATCAACTCGTAAACTATTTTTTGCTGAAAAATGTGTTTCTTGTTTTGGTTGAAGTAAGCTTTCGATTTCACTTTCCACAGTTCTGGGAAATCACGGTATAACGTAATAAGCAACATAATAAACTCTCGTTCCGCGTCGGAATCGTCTTTAATCGGTGCGTCAACCATTTTACCTGTACGACGTCTGAGTCTAGACTGACGAAATATTAACAACTAAACCTCCTAAACGTCAATGCGCGCATCAATATGGCTCCCGTCAATGCGCTTCAATCAAAATTTCTATCAATATGCTTCAAAAAATTGACCATGCGTTTGAACCCCTGCTAAATGGTCAACATTATTGATAGGCATATTGACCATATTTTGATCGTCAACATGCCCTTTCAATACGCCTCGTCAATATTATTTATTATTATTATTATTATTATATTATTATTTAGCACCGCGTCTTACTACCCGTTCGGGTTATACGCTTTAAGTACTAACTACTCTAATGGATTAGGAATTGGGAAGGTTGAATTAGAGGAAGTGAACACGCATTTGCGTGGAGGGAGAGTTTAAAACCACTCCCAGTTCACCCGACCGAGATTCGAACCTCGATCTCCCCGTCCTCAGCATTCGAGCTCAACACGACTAGCGCGTTAGCCAGCTACGCCACCGAAGTGGGTGACAATATTATTGATAGGCATATTGGCAATATTATTGATCGTCTAGGGGCCCCTTAAAGTTGGGGATGTAGGGAACGCGACAAAAGTTGAATGTTTTTGCAGTTTTTATAGCAAAACTTTCTTTTGACCAAAATAAATAAAATATTGCTTTAGTAGAAACATAGTGTATTTTTCTTCACAGAATAATAACCTCAACATTTCTTTAATATCTGTCAAGGATGTCACTTCAAGGACACCCTTATCTTCAGTTAAAAAGTTTGTCATCTAATGCCACTATTCTCATGACATATTCAACAACTGTCGAGGTCACAATGTGAAGAAAGTTAAATTCTTATGATTCTACTGAAGCAATATTTGATTTAATTTGAAAAAAAAAAAGGTTTAGTCATAAACAACTGCAAAAACACTATCCTTAACTCATTTTCCCTACACTCCCACCTTAATTACCCACATTGGAAATTATAACAGTGTTTTCAGAAGATATTTACCGATTCAGTGCTATTTTAAAATGACACTGAACAGGGATTTGAACCCTGGTCCTAACAATTTTATGTCCAATACAAGAATTATCTTGATCAAAGTATTTAAGAAGGATTTTAATTCTAATAATAGCTTTAGAAATGGTGTGTGTATGCGATTTTGTCTCTAGTTGGGATTTTCACGTGAAATAAATGTTAAGTTCATATAGTCTGTGCGAACGGGTAGTAAGACGTGGAGTTGGGTAGTAAGACGTGGAGTTGGGTAGTAAGACATGGTGCTAATAATAATAATACATATAGTCTGGTTGTGGTTGGTGGAACAGCTAATAAATAGCTAATAATAGCGGGAAAAGGGACTATAAGATTGACGGTGACAGATCAAGGGGCAAATTAGAAGGACGCACTATTGTTATTAAGGTACGCTATAGTAGTTTTTTAACCTAGCGATACTTCTGATTCAGAGAGTTATTTTCCAAGCGGTTCTCTGCTCTCATTTCATGCAAATACTGATACACTTTCTCTAGATATAAAAATTTAACCTTCCTAATTCATTAAAAAACCACTATCGAAATTAGTACATTAAAGTAGCCCGAATTGATAGAAAGACGCTGTGCTAAATTTAAAAAAAATATTAAAGAATCGGAACTTTTATTGTGCTCTAACCGGAACCAGACCCGATAAAAATTTTGGTTCGACTCCCTGCTTAATACTCGCAATAGACAAGGTTTGCTCTGACAAAGAGTTCGGAGTTTGAGTCTCTTTTAAGTTCCACTGTGGTGTGGGGGTGTTTTCTGCATTATTTATAAGCTTCCTCTAAAACTACCTTAATAAACCTTACCTATTAGTATAAGGTAAAACTTAAAGATTAGGGAAAATATAAAAATTAATTTATAAATTAAACAGTAAATATAATGGTAGATGTATTAAGTGAAATTACCAAGCACAAAAATGTATAATTTAAATATAATGTTGGTGAAGAAACTTAGTGTAAGATACGAACATTTATATAAAATTATAATGCATCATCGACTAAAATATGAATCTAAAACGAGTTGATAACAAGTCTAAAACTTGAGTTGGCACATTAAAATATTAATACAAAAATATAAGATACAATATAATGTACGGGCAATGTTTTTAAGTCCAGATATGTTGATAAATAAAAGAATAAAAATGAGGTTAACATCCTGCCAAACAATTTAAAAGAAGTGTTTATATAATGTGGAATAATCTAAGTCCCATCTGTGTCTTTGTCCCAATACTCCTTTGTTAATTCTAGCACTGGAAAGAGGTTGGATTACTTAATTCTGACATGTTTCGGTACTATGGTACCATAATCATGGATACTGCAAATGAAACTAAAGAAGGCATGAAGATGAATTAAGACTAATGTTAGAAAAGAAGTATTGTGAAATACTATAAATCTGTTATAAATTAATAAAGATAAATTATTGAAACAAACAAACTTACTTGTGTCGCTGTGAAAGACACGATCTGTTGTTACGACAGCTAGATGTTAACTAAATAAGTGTATAAGTGTAATAAGTAAATATGGGTTCGGATCCCGGTTGGGTGTGCTGACTTTTTCATAATGGTTTTCCATTCCAATGAATGCAGGAACACTTCCTGTAAATTCAGCCTTCCTTAAACCCTTTGAAACTGTTTTAAAAAATTTTTTCATATAGGCCCTATGCGTTTTAAATCTAAAAAAAAAAAGGGTAAAGAAACGCGATGGAAAAAAAAAAATAACTTAAAACGCATTAATTAAAGGGAAAAAAAAATAAAAAAATATAGTCCCAAACCAAATGTGTTTTTTGTGGTCGAACCCGGATTTTATTAGGTTTTTTCTGTGGTGGGGAGGTTTAGGATTCGAAAACCCGGCTGGATAACTGAGGGTGGTTTTTCCCAATATGTTTTTCCCAAATTTTTTTGTTACGCTAATG
>JBCFYV010006320.1:0-16915 GCA_039000515.1 Timema cristinae
TTCCCTTCAACTTGTTAAGGTTGTACAATCCTATCTATCCTACCGCCCCTTCACCACTACCTTTGGGAACGCCATATCCCAAGTCAAAAGTGCCGCAGGGTTCTCTCGGGGGCCCCGGTGATCTTCAGTCTGTATGTGAATGACTTTCCAAACTCCCCATACATCAATTGGCTCTATATGCGGACGCCACGGCTCTAGTAGTAGGGTAGTGGCGAGGTCAGCTGGTGGAGAGGCGACTCTAGACGCACCTGACGCAGTTGGAGGGGTGGCTGACCACCTGGAGGACAAGTATTAACGTGGAGAAGAGCACAGTAGTGCTCTTCACATGGAAAAGAAAGTTCTACAGGCTGGCCCCACTCCGACTTTTCGGAGAACAGATCAGATGAGTGGACAGTGTTAAGTTTTCTGGTATTTACGTTGGTGGACACAAAACTGACTTGGAGGCGAAACTGTAACGAGAGACTCAACAAGGCAAGGCAAAGGCTGGGAATCCTAGGTCCACTGCTTAACAGGCGTTACCCTGTCTACAAGGAACGGTCTGATACTGTACAAGCAGTTTCTCAGACCGATCCTTGACTATGCGTGTTCTGCTTGAGACCACCAGGCGGAAGCGTATATGAGGAGGGACGCAGGCGTTCCAGAGCGTGGGTCTGAGAGTCATTGTGGACGCACCTTGGTATGTCCGTAATGAGACTCTGCATCATGACCTGGATATACCTACCATCAAGGACCACTTCCGAAAGCTGGCACAGTCCTTCTACGACAGACTTCCCGGTGCCACCAATCCTCTTATTCAGGAGCTTGGGAATTACGTCATTGACCATGGAGGGTGCCACCGACGTCCTAATGCCCTGCTCGGGTAAGCGAGATATGTCAACAGTGGTTTGGGAGGCTCTCACCCAGCCCCTCATAGAGTAATGTCTCCACACGTAACTCTAAAAACCCTTATTCGATTTCCCAAAATACTTTTTTTTTCCCACCAATATTAATAATATGTATTTTTTGTTTTGTTTCAGAAACTTCGCGAAATGTGACAATCAGTTCGTTTTAAGATCCTAAACCATGCGGTGTGACCAATTGTTCGGTACGTGTTGGAATTTGTTCTCGTGCTCGCCTTCAGGGTGCATCAGACCATGCTAATATGCGACAGCGACTCACATAATATATTTTATTGTATCAAATACGATGGAAGAAGAACTTGGACGTAAACCTACATCGCCGAAGAACCCACGAGTCACTACGATGTGTCAGGCATCGGTAGTCGGTCTTCTGAGACTTTAAGAATCTACAATTTAAAATATGAGTTAGCTTCTAAACTCCTCTTTTTTTATGTCCATAAGACACAGTTTTTTCAGTAAAAATGTCTGACTGTTTGCTACGCCATAAAGCTTAGTTGTTAAATGCTACTCGTAGCTCCTCTTTTGTTATGTCCATCAGACATAGTTTTATGGGTTTCAGAATGTCTGACTTTATTGTTTATGTCCACCTGACATAATTCTTTGTATATTCTATGCCCATAATGAATAGTTTTGAATGTTAGTTTTTAACGTTCTTTTTCTATGTCCATAAGACATAGAGTTGTCCGCCCTAAGCTATGACATGTTTTCCTATGCCCATATAACATTGTTTAGAATGAGGGTTTAATGCTCTATATACTATGTCAGTGTTTCTAACTTCTTTGTTTAAGTTCATAATACATAGCTTATATATTAGGGAATAATAATTACTCCCTAAACGATATGTCCATAATTAGGATCTCTTTATGGCGGAAATCAAGTTATCTAACTTTTCCTTTATGACCTAGTTAAGTCAGTGACCGATAACAGTCACTATTGTCTCTTTGTATTGTATCTAGTTAGGGTACGCAGCCTGTAGGAGCACTAATAGTTGGAATTAGTGTCCCGCGGGAATAGTGTTTGGTCTCCGGCCCCTGTAGAACTCGTTTTGTATCAAGTTTTTACTAATATTTTATATTGTTAGTACTTATTATTGTGTGCCCTAGTAATGGGTGGGAGTTATTTTATTTTATTTATTCAGTGTTTACAGGCCCGGTATCTTACAATCTTTAAATCCGGGCCGTTTTTTCCACAACTTTTACTTAATTTACACAATTTTAAAATGAATTTCCTTTTTAACATTACAACACATATTTTGGCTCTTAACTTAAATGAAATTCAACTACCCTTAGCTCAATTTGATCCACCCCGGGTATATTACGCCTCCGGTACCCTCCCCCGCTAGGCCCTTCACAATGCTCGGGATTTCACTCCCGAGTCCGCCAAGCGCTCAGCAGAGGTGGGCATCACCATAATAACCACCTGGGGAGGCGCCCTATCAGAGTTGGTGCCCCGCCTACTTTCTACCCTTGGCAGCTGAATTTCCTAATCTACCCCCTATCTAGTTCCCCCGTCCCTAATTATCTATATTAACTACTAACTAAGCTAAGCTAAAATTACTAAACTATTCTATTCCCATTACTGCCGGGGAACACAATCACCCAGAGGGCTGCAGGGCAGCCGCCTTTCTCCATCTTGACTCTGAGGGCCATCAACCATAACCCACCTCTCTTGTTTCCAAGGTGGTGGGTCATACGGTGCAGGGAACCCCTCAGAGTTCATAATCATTCCACTAACTTTTGTTCATACGACTGGAAAACTGCTTCTGGATCTCAAGGGCATCCCCCGTATTCCTTCAGACACTCAGTCGTACTGGAATCCAGTTCCCAGGGCTCGCGCTTGCTCCTCCCAGCACATACACATTTTTTTTTTTCCCGGCAAGGATTGTTACCGCTTATCCCCTTTTAACAATCCTTTTTTCCCTACTCACTCCCCCCTGAGACCGCACTAGTGTCCGTGTCAGTCCCGCCCTCCGTGTCGCTGTCATCTTCTTCGTCATTGTCAGTGTCAACGTCCCGTCTTATTCGTCCCTGTGCCTCTTTAAGTCTGTTTATGTGGCTGTCTTTGCTCTATCTGACGCTTCCAGTGCAATCTGGTCTAAGAATTTCCAATAGATTGGGTCCCTCAGTACTTCCCCCCTACTAATCTTCCCTGGATCTCTCTCTGGTAGTTCCTTCTTGCTTCTAGTGTAATGACACACTCAAGCACCACATGTTCAGGGGTTCCCTCCTCACCACATTGACAATTCCCCCACTCTATCAATCCCAGCTTCCTTAGAGATGCCGGGTACGGTCCCTTCCCCGTGATGAAGTGGACAAGACCCCGAGATGGCTGGAGGTGCTTATTCTCTAGTCTCTCAACCACATTTGGGAAACAATTGATAAGTCCTCCTACCTGTCCCACTTCTCTCCCAACGTCTCTGCCACTCCTCCAACAGGACTATTTCCGCCTCTCCAAAAGTTCTCACATCGTGTGTGGTGAGGAGTCTCACCTTCTCCAAGTTTCTCTTTTTTAGCCAGTACGCCACAGCTTTCTTCCTTATGAGGAGGTCCAACGGCCATACACCTAGGACCACACTCAATGCATCCGTTGCTAACAGTCCGGTAGGCTCCCGTCAGCCTCAATAAGATGTTCCTCTGCAGCCCCCTAATCCCTTACCGGGGAGCGACTTTGGGTTTTACTGTGACCCAATGCACGCCCCATACTCACAAGGAGAAAAGGGATCATCTAGGTATGTCCTTATTACCCCGCATGGCAATAAAACCGCCTCTGCCATGCTTATTTTTTTTCACACCGAAAATTTTTTCCCCATCACCCCTCCATGTGCGCTGTAATTCCTTTTTCATCTGGGGTAACCCCAGGATCTGACCGTATGGTTTTCTTCTTAAGATTTCGTTCCTAACTTTATGGCGGATCCCTACCCAATCTCCCTTTTTAAACAGCATGAAGGTCGTTTTCCCGGTCCTTTTTTAATTTGACATTTTTACACCGGGTGTCAAGTTTTTCAAGCCCCTGTTACTTTTTCCCTAATTTCTTCTCGAGTACCCTTCTATTACTTTGAAGGTCGTTTTGCGAAGGAAACCACACCCTGCGTCTCGATCCCCTCCAACAACACGGGTTCCAGGCTGACACCCCAAAAATATCGGGCCCATACCGACCCGGGGGGACATCCCTTCGTCAAGCTTCTGAACCTTTTTTTCCGGACATCTCAGGGTGGGTATCTATTACGCCCGATCCTTAAGACCCTTAACTCCCCGGACACTGAATCTCTCTAATCTTCAAACATCGCCGGCCACCAGGGTTTCAAAAGCCCTGAATTCCCAAAAAATATTCCTAACGTTTTTTACCATTTGCCGAGTCAATCAGTTCCTTTGCCTGCAGATTGCGTCCTCTGTCGCCCCCCCCTCTTCGGAAGCCTACGCGCTGATGCATGCCCATGACTGTCCTGTTCTCAGTAATCTTTCCCCCAAATATCTTCTCCTGCAATTTCCCCTGCTGTTTCAACAGGCAGATGGTCTGTAACTTCGGAATAACGGATTTTTACCCTCCCCCTTGTTTACACGTTACCCGCCTGCTTCCAGATTTCGGGATTTCCCTTGAGCGAGGCATTCGTTTAACCCCCCAAAGGGAAAAGGGAAAATAAGGTCAGCCGCCCCTCCACACCCGACCAAAATCCGTTCCGGACCAGGCGCCTTTTTTTACCCATCAGAGCAATTTTTCCTGTCACCTCCGCCCGACTAACAGGTTTCCTCTTCCCATTTTCATCTCGTCACTCCTCCTCTCCCTCAAAATTTGGGCCTTTTGTATCTTCTGCCTCGTCATCGGCAACAATGTCTCCATTAAAAGAACCGCAGACTTTCCCACTGGTCGTGTACCCCCACCCTTAGATCTGGGTTTCAGGTGGGGCTAATTTCCCGGGGGGTATCTTTAAAAGGCACCCCCCAAGGCCCCCTGTAACTCCCCCTGAATACTTCTACAACTTTTCCTCTTCTCCTGATACAAAAACCCCCTCAAACTCTCTCTTCTCCCCTGTAGATATTTAACAGCACCCACGACCCCCGGGGCTCGACACCTCTGATATCTCCTACGCGTTTTTCCTTGCCCTTGCCGAAACTCTGCAGTCTGTCATTCCATGGCTTATTACCAACCTTGTATCACCTTTCACCACAGGTACACTTCCTCATTGCATCCTCCAAAGCACAACCCTTCTATCTCTCCCAATCACCCTATTACTATGCCACATGGGAGACTTAGCATTAGCATCACGGTAATTATGAGTGGCACACCTGCGAGTCCTACATATTATCTCCAACTGATCAAGATAGCTCAATTGGATGCCTAAATTGAAAATATAGGTTTGCCAACATACACCTGCCTGAGCTAGTTCCCCGTTCTACGCATGTTACCCACTGTTACAGAGCTGTTCAATCTAGTTACGGCAATTTCCTTGTTAAACACCAATTGCGCTCATTGGAGCTTCTCACTAAAAACAATTCTAGTGACCACCGCATAGCGGAACTTTCCCTCTCAAGGTATAGGGGTTTCCCGAAGACACACAACAACCCAAATCCCTTTTCTCAGCAAGCTTGCGGACTTCATGCAACACGGGCACGCTCCTCATTCCTTAATCTGTCCTATTCTAAGGTTTCTATCCCCCATTACGGGTAGATGTGTGCACGTAGCACGCAGGCCATGCCACGCTGGGTTAAACTTTTTGCGACCGTGTGCCGTCACAAATTGCCTATAAGTATTTTCCATATCAAAAGTTTCCCCTCCTCCCTTTAAGACCTTATCAATTTTGTCCCCCGCAAACTGTCCACGTCCGTTGTAGATTCATAGATCTTAGTTGAATTCTATCCAACGACACGGAGAGGAAAAGTGATACTGTCCCCCTTTTCATGACCCCGTCTCCCCCACGTGCCTCGCGCCATGTGCAGCACTCTCTCTTCTTCTACCGGGTAACCGCATCGTCTCCTCGAGGTTCCGTACGCCTGAGAGGTAATCCCTCTTCCTTTCAGCTGCCCCTCCATCCATATTCACTTCTGCTGTCTGGCCCCCCCCGCTGTTTGTGTTGTGATCCATACCCTTTTCTTTCTTTTTTTTGTGGGAGTATAATTATACTATTGAATATCAAGGGAGTACTTATTTGGAATTGACTGGACATAGTATGTTAACCGTGTGGGTGCCTGATTTTCTCGCCATATACTATTTGTAAAATGCTGGTTCTTCTTTAAGTAAAAAAAACTTAGATTCTCTTAACTCTCTAGGAAGTTTTCAAGCTACTTTGCTTTTTTGTATATCCCTTCGCATTGTAACTCTATATTACTAGATTAAATACCCCCTTTTTTCATTCACTCTAATTTCACAATTTTTTCATACATCTACCTTTTTGGGCCTTAGTCTGGTATTAGCTAGGCTGGATTATCTTTATGTAATGTGGCTTATACATATATTATTATTTTGCTTATTTTGAATCCGCATTTTGATAAAAAACCGCCCCTTTTTTGGGGAGAATGAATTGTTCCCTTTTTTTTAAGAGTTACCAAACTATTCTATAATATAAACTTTTTTTTACCTTTTCCTGTTATTTAACCTTGGGTAAACCGGGGGTTTTAAATTTTTTTTAATTCTACCCGATTGTGAATTTTTACAAATCAGGTAACCAAATAAAGTTATTTTTAATAATAAGGGACTGTTTGAAAATAATTTTAATTATAAATTGAAAAAACTAAAAAATCTCCGTTTACTTTTTTAATTAAACTTATTTAAATTAAACTTATTTTATTTTAAAAAGATTTTTCCTTTAATTTAATTTTGTATTTAAATTGGGTAATCGTCATTTTTTCATTTGAAGGAAAAAGCGGGGATTAAATGTAAAAAAACGTTTTTTAAAAACTAATTTTAATTTGAAACCCAAAAAAATTTTGGGAAATTTTTTTGGATGGAAAAAAAAAAAATATTTTTTTAAAAAAATGTCAAAAATAGTTATAAAAATAAATAACCGGGGCTGCTCAGGGGTTTATTTTGATGTTTCATAAGGCAAAAAGGGGGGAAATTAAAATAAAATTTTTGGTCCAGTAAAATTTGGGAAAAAATGTGGGGAAAATAACAATCGGCGGGTTACGGGGGGCGGGTCCATGCAGGGCAAATGGAGTACTAAAAAAACCGCGTCCGAGGATTGAATGGAAAACCCCCAATGGAAAAGACCACGGGGAAGCCCCGGGGACGTGGGTTTGAGGGGATAGTTTTAAAAGGACGGACCTGAAATGGAAAATTGTAATTAGATAACTGGATAAATTAGCTCAAGAAAAAGGTTTAAGGGGGCGAAACTTTTGTAAGTGCATTTAATGAACTTTCCGAGCTCCAAAATGCCATAGTGTAATAAGTAAGCAAGTACAAAAATGTAAAGACTGACAAAAAAAAACGCATGATAAAAGTTGAATTTCCCTACAAATTGTATAATTTTTTTTTCCCTCTATAAATTGATCCCCAAAAATTTCAGAGAAAATTTTACAGAAAAACTTTTCATTTAAATATTAGACCCCAAAAAATTTTAAAAATCAATAATTTTTTTTGCTTGTTTTTTTGGTTTTTTTAGTTTTTTTTTGGGAATTTAAAGTTTTGACGTTTTTTTTGAGACAAGGGGGTTTTTTGAATCTTGGCAAAAGTTTTATCCCCAAAAATTAACCCTTTTTAAAAAAAAAAAAAAAAAAACCCGTTCACCGTGGACCCCCAAATTGCCCAAAGGTATTGGCTTCCTATATCTGGGTTTAAAAAACTGTGGTGGGGTGGTATCGGGTTCTAAAAAAACTGGGGGTGGTTTTTCCCCAAAAAAAGGCCCCCTTCCAATTTCTTTTAATTTAGGGAATGTTTTTTTCTTTTTTTAAAAATATTTTTTTAAAAAAAATAAAAAATTTTAAAATAGTCATTTGGGAACCCCAAAACTTTCCAACAATGTAATAACTGACAATTTTTACTTTTTAAAATTTGTTTGAAATTTAAAAATCACAACTCCAAAAAAATTTTCAAAATACAATTAATAATTCGTTTAACAATTAAAAAAAAATTTATTTTATATAACCTATTTCCCTTTTAAAAATTTCATTGTAAATAAATTTTCCCTTTCTTTTTTTTTTAATTCGGAAAGCCAACCCGCCTTGTTTATTACAAATTTTGGTGGGTGTTTTTAACGCAGCTGTTTTAAAAAAAAAGTGGTGGATTTGGAACAAATTTCCATTTTTTGATTTTTTTTTTGTTTTTTGGAAATCTTTTTGGCGCGAATTTTAAAAACTATTTCTTTCCCCCAAAGGGCCAGAGACTTTTTGGTTTTTTAAAAATTAAAAAAAAAAAAAAAAAAAGAAGATGTTTGGTTTGAAGAGAAAAAAGTCCCTAAAAAAAAAAATATAATAAGGACCCCAAAAAAAAAAAAAATGCCCCCAAGATTTTTTCGGGTTTTAAATTTGTTTTGGTGAAAAAGGGGGGGAAATTTTAATTTATAATTTTTTTGGGGTGAAAAATTTTATCGGGTGTCGAGTTTCAAATAAAGGGAAAATTTTCTTATCAATTTTTAAAAAAAGTATTAAATATATAAACCCCCCGGGGAAAATCCAACAAAAAAACCCAAAAGAAAAAAAAATTTTTAAAAACCAACAAAACAAAAGAAAAAATAATAAATTTTTACTACTTTTACGAAAAACCCGTTGGTCTACTTTAAATTGGGTGAGATCAAGCTAAATTCTTTAAAATATTCGCGAATTACTAGAATTTTAAAGGGAACCTTTTACCCTGTTTTTTAAAATAAAAAATATAATTTAATGAAAAAATTTTTTTTTTCTTTTTTTTTTTTTTTTTTTCGAGTTTTTGCTTCACAATATTTTTAATAAGTTTTAAAAATTTTTGGGAGGCATCCTTTTTTTTTAAGGTAGATCTCTTTTTTTCCCTCAAAGGGAAACCATAAAATAATAACACAAAAATTTTTCAATATTTTTTTTTTTTTAAATTAAAAATAACCCAAAATTAATTTTTTTTTTTTCCCGGGTAAGGGTTCCCTTTAAAGGCACACCCAGGGGTTTCCCGGAGTGTAAAGGGGCGTCGTTCCCACAAACCGGTTATTTTGAGCTGGAGATACTTTTTCCTTTTAAAGTTTTATTCTTTTCTCCTAGACATTAGGAGGGGCCCCGCCCAACGTACTCAATATCAAAATTTTTTTTGGTTTCAAATTAAGTAAAATAGATTGTTTTCATTTTTTAAAAAATTTTTTAAAATTAAATTATTTTCTCCATAAGTAAATAACAATCAAAAATTAATGAACAAAAAATATTTTAAATTTTTTTATTTATTCTCTCTTTGTCTTACGGGCTTTGTGGGTTTTGAAAGGGTAATAAAAACCCTAGTGAAAAGAGTGAAAACAAAAAAAAAAAAAATATTTTTAAGCCCAACTCAAGTTCGAACCCCCAAAATCTCCCTTTAAAACAGCCAATCCAAAAAAAAGATTTTAAAGAAATTTATTTGGGGGTTGACCACCAAAATTTTTAAAAGGTTTTTGGAAAATATAATTAAATTTCAAAAAGGCCCAATAAAAAGTAAATGTATCTTACCCAGATATTTAAAAATTTCAATTTGGTTGGCGTTTAAAAAACTTTTTTTAATCTTGGGGTTATAAAGGGGGCCTAAAAAAAAACTTATAGTAAAACCCTAAAAACCCCCGACCTAAACCACGGATTTAAAGTTATTTTTAAAACAGACCGGGAAATTCTAAACCAAAAAAAATTTTTTATCTTAAAATTTTCCCGTTTCACTCAAATTAAACTAAACATATTGTCGAAAAAAAGAATTTCCTGAAATTACATTTTTTATCACATAAAAATTTTAATTTTAAAATTTCCCGGGTTTATTTCTAAATTAATACATTTCCCGAACTTGAAAAAAATATTCAACAAAAATTTTATAAATTATACAAAAACTATAAATTTATGAGACATTTTTTTCCCATAAAGTAACTTTTTTTGGGAAATCTAGTTTTATTTAAAACCATTTCCTCACCCTTTTAAAAGGGGAACAAAGCCCTGTAACAAATTTTTTTCACCCATTTAAAAAGGGGTTTACCAGGAATATCTGTACACCCCTTTGTGCTTTATATAGTTTTCCTTCCTAAACGTGTTAACAAAAAACACACAAAAAAAGGGGTATAAAATAAATAATGACAAGATTCACATTCCAGTTTTGCCCCCCACCCAATTTTTGTTTAAAAATTTCTTCCTAAAGGGGATGAGATTTTTCCAACCCCATTTAATATTACTTCGGGCATAAAAATTTCGGGGGTCTTTTTTTCCGTTAAAATTTCTTTCTCCCCCCTTTCCCCCCTTTCCTCCCCCCCAAAACCCTCCTCATTCTATTTCCATCTACACCTGGTTTGGAAACCGGGCAAAAATTTAACATTTTGAACATCTAAAACCCCTCAATGGTAAAAGCAATTTTGGGGCCCCATTTTTTTGGGGTTTATATTTTAAAACCGGGCCTGATGGGTTATATTTTAGAAAAAAAGGGAAAGAGCGAAAAAAACAGAGAAATGAAAAAAATACAAATCAAGAAAAAAAATTTAAAAAGGGAGAAATAAAACAGACAAAGAAATAAAATAAAAAGCCCAAAAAAAATTTTAAAAATTTTCTTTTAAATTGAGCTTAATTTAAGGGAAAATTTAGAAATTTTTGAAACAAAAAAAGGGTTGAAAAAAAAAACCCTCCTTTTAAAAATTCAAAGTTTTATACGCCTGCAACAGTGGGCCGTGGGGTAAAAAAGTATTTGATTTTGCATTCCCCTTTTGTCACAAAATTTGGGGGAAGTCGGGTTTCAAAAACCCCGGGGGAAAATTGGGCCAAAATTTAAAATTTTTTTTGATTTTCCCCTCTTTAGCATTTCTTCAAAATAAAAAAACAAAAATTTTTTTTTTTTAAAAAAAAAACCCCTGTTTTAAAAATTCCCCCTCTAAAAATAAGTAATTTAAAAACAATTTTAAGGTTTTTTTTAAAATAAAAAGTTAAATAAATAATATAGGGGGATTTGGGTTTAATTTGAATTTTTTTTAAAAATTTTCTTTTCTACTACTGCCTTAGTTTTTCAATAAACTTTTAAAGGGTACGGAAAACCTTAAGGAAAAAGAGTGACAAGATTGACTACCCAGATAGCTTTTTTGTATTACTTTTGGAAATTAAAAAATAATAAAATTGTATTCCGGGAAAAAATGGTTTTTTTCCCTCCTTAAAATGGACTTTCAGCTTAATTTTTTTCCTAACGGGGGGTTTGGGCATTCCTTTCTTAAATTTTATTTTCATAAAAACCCTCCCCCTTGGGCCCACATATGGGGGAAAAGCAAAATGAAATGGCGAGCTCTTTTTTGCCCTTTTTTGGTGAGGGGTGGGGGGGTCGTATTTCAAATTGGGGGCCAGGTGTTTTGGGATTTGATTATTCCTAAAGGGTTTTTACCTCCCTCGGAAAATTTTTGGGGCAAAATTTCCCTCTAAAAACGTTTAAAAAATTTTCTTCCCCCCATAAAGGGTAATTAAACTATACATATACATTTTTTCACAACATAAATAAAATAATATGTCCATATGTCCTTCAGTAATAAGAAAAAACAAAAAAAAAAATAATTCCCTTGTTTATAGAAAAACATAAAATTTAGGTATTGTTTTACAGTGTTGCAAAAGATTAAAATGTCTACTAAAACATGGATTTTAAAAAACTAAGGCCCCTTTTTAATTTTTTGCAATATTTTTTTTTTCCCCAAGGTAAAAAACACGTTTAAAAATTTAAATTTGTAAGACAGTCAAAAAAGTGCAAAGTTTCCCCATTAAAAAATATTTCAAAAACTAAAATATTTAAAAACTTTAATTTTTTTTAAAAAAAGCTTTTTCTCCCAACGGACCGGTGCCCCCAAAAAAAAAAATTTGGGCAGTCTTTTAAAATTTTCCCTTTTGGTATAAGTTTAAAAATTTTTTCTCTTTGAGTAAAATATAGAAAAAAAAAACTAATCTTTAAAAAAAACTTTTAAAAAAAACAGCAAATACTGCCCAATGGGGCAATTTGTGAAATTTTAAAATCGGTAATCTGTTTTTTAAACCAAAGAAACTTTTTTACATACTAAAAATAAATACAAAAATAGCTCCCAAAGTGTAAAAAAAACAATATAATAATTGTCGAAAAAACCTTTTTAATATATAATTTAACTTATTTATTTTGGGATTGTGCTAATATTATTGCCCCTCTGCATCTTGTTAACATAACAACAATAGTTAACATCAAGATTTTAAGGGGGGGGGTTATTGTTTGGGGGCCACCCCTAGTATCAAAGGGGAAAAAAAAAAAATTTACAAAAAAAAAAAAAGAAAATTTTTCCTCGGTTAATTTAATCATTGGCAACCCAAAAAGAATCTCAAAACCGAGACCAAATGGTAAACCTTTAAAAATAAAAACAAGAACAAATTTAGATAAAATGGGTTTTTTTGAAAAAAAATGTAATTTTACACAATAAAAAAAAAATGCATAAAAAAAAACAATTGTTTGGCCCCTTTTGTTGGGTTTTTTATTGTTTTCCACTTTAAAAACCCCATCCCAACCTACCTAGGGAATTTGGGGAAATATAAACCAAAATTAAAAAAAAATAGGGAAAATATTGTTGAGAACAAAAAAAAAACCAAAAAAAAAAATATTTTAAAAAAATTTAAAAAATTTTAATTTTTTAGGAAAAAAAAAAGGAGAAAATTTTTAATTAATTTTTCTACATTAGTTTTGGCTTTTTAAAATAAAAACCCCAATTCTTTTTCTTTTAGGGAAAAAAAAAAAAAAAAATTAAAAATTTTTTATAGTTTTTAAGATTTTGGGTTTTGGGCCCCACCAACTGCAATTAGTCCATATTGACCCCCAATTCATTTGATTTGGGTTTCACTTTTAAAAATTTGTTTTTTAACCCTTTTTGCAAATTTAAACAAAATAAACAATCTAGTTATTTTTACACAACTTACCTTTTTTTTTTTCCCCCACGGGGTTTCTTTTATTCAAACCCCCCTTTTTAAATTTTATTTTAAAAAAAAAAAAATTTTTAATTCCCGGGGCACACCCCGATTTGGGTCCATGTTTTAAAAAACCCCACAGAAAAGAAGAAACCCCCCGTGACTTTAAAAAAAAAACTTCCTAAAAAAAAACCAAAATTTAAAAAAAAGGGTTTTATTCTATACTTTCCCAAAACCAAAGAAAAATATAAATTAAAAAAAAACAAAAAAAAAATAAAGTTTGGCTACGGGCTAAAAGGGAAAAACATAAAAAAAAATCAGGTTTAAAAATAAAAAAATTAACTGTAAAGTTTAAAAGAAATGAAAAAAGTATTTTTTCTTAAAGAAAAAAAAAAATGTATTAAATTTTCCTTTTTGTCAGAAAAAAAAAAACGCGCTTGTTTTTTGGGGTTTTTTAAAATCGACTTTTTCTTCCCCTTCTTTTAACGAACCATTGTTTTAGAGAACTGCGCCCTTGCCCTTGAAATCCAAAAATGGCTGACGTTTTATTAAAATAATCAACAACCTCTTAACGTGATAATTAAAATGTTTAAATATAAGGTAAAATTTTCCCTTCTTTAAATAAAAATTCCTTATTTAATTATTATTTAAAACAATGTGTTACGTTTTTTCCGTCCCTTTATTCAATTTAATAGATGTAAACATATTATTAGTCAGGCTGGCAACAAGCGTGTGTCCTAATTTCGAAAGTGCTTAAATTAATGCGAAAAATAAATTGTAAATTGTTCACAAAAAGAAAGAAAACATAGGGAAATACAAGGTAGGGTGGCAAATAACGTCACACAAGATATAAAAACAAGTCTCTTTATTTAAATATCCTGTAATTTATCTTTGAATTTCAAGTTGAAATATCCCTGTCCTTTCTTCTTTGATTATAAATTAATATTTCTAATTGTGGTCAAGTTTATGTTGAAAACAAATTAAAAATTACATTGAATTTTTAATTATATTCATGGAGAATAGCTGTTGTTCACTAGTTTTAAGTCTTGAAATATAGATAAATTTTTTAAAAATTCTCTTTTTGGGGAGCACTAGGTACGAATTTAATCATTTTTTATTTCTTTTTTTTTAAAAGTGCTTAGCGTTACAAACACAATATATAACTACGTATAATTTTATTTATGATTGTAGCGTTTTAAATATTTGAGGCACGCAAATATAAATGTAAAACAATTCACCACTACTTTGTATAGCGATTACGTAGAGGGAAAACTAGAGTAGAAGAAAAAGAGAAAAAGGAAGGAATAGAAAGAGAGGGAGAGAAAAGTAGTAGGCTACGGGGAAGTAATAAGACGGAATGGTGATAAATGATTCTCCCCAACCTTTTGAATGGAGCCTTCCAAGATGTGCAATATAAAAGACTTACAATTTTATCACAGGATTAATATCACGATACAAGCAGACACTACACTGCTTCTATTGAAATGCGATGTCTAAACACTACTTTTACAAACAGGGGTCATGTCAAGGTCAGCTTATCTAACAGCCCATGTTAAATAAAATTGTTAGACGTCAGGATTAAGGTTCTAACTGACGGATTTTTGCTTCACTGAAAAATATAACTTTTTTTTTTATTGAAAGATGATTACAAATATATGTAAAAGTAATTGTAGAAACGCCAAACCCCATCACTAAAAACTGTCCTATTTGCACTAGTGGGGCAAAGATGAGCAAGGGTAGAAACTTAGAAGAAATGAACCCACTTGTGAGTGAAAAGGGAGGGAAAAAATAAAATAAAATAGGAAACATTTTAAAACAAAAGATGAAGAAAGATAAAATTAATAGAAAGAGTAAGAAAATGAAAGAGAAAAAGAGTTAGAGAATTAAAGAGAAAACAAATATATATATATAAAAGGAAAAACACTCATGAATAAACGTCTCATTAAACTCTTAGGGTATTTTGACGTAATTTGCCACCCTACCCTTGGTTTTCTCAAATGTTTTCTACTTTTTGTGAACAATTTCCAATTTATTTTCGCTTTAAAATTTTAAGCACTTTCGAAATTAGGACACACGCTGGTTGCCGGCTGACTAATAATACCCGTTTTTCATCTATTAAATTAAATAAAAGGACGGAACAACGTATTACATTGTTTTTAAATAATCTTAAATAAGGAATTTTGATTATTAGAAAAGAACACTTACCTTTTGTTAAACATTTCATCATTCCCGTTAAGAGGGCTTTGACTTATTTATTAATGAACGCAGCCATGTTTGGTTTAAACGCATGCGCAGCACTATCAAACCAGTGAGTAAAAAGAAGAAACAAGGCTCGATGTAAATAACTCAAAACAAGCGCGTTTTTCAATTTTGACAGATGGAAATAAACATTTAATTCTTTAAGGAAAAAAACAAATGGGTTTACTTTCATTAACATACAGTTCAATATTTTTTGTTAAACCTGCATTTTAATTGAGTTTCCCTAGTCCATAGCCAACATTTATCTTTTTGTTTTTTATATATATATATATATTTGTTTACTCTTTGGACTAAGGGAAATAAAGAATAGAACCTTTTTAAATTTGGTTTAGAAGATTTTTTATAAGTCACGGGGGTCTTCTTCTTCTGAGTGGTTTTAAAAAATGGGGCCAAATCTGTGTACTCCCCAATTAAAACTATTTTTAAAATGAATTAAAGGTGTTGAATTAAAGTACACGTGGTGAAATGGAAAAACTAAGTGTGGGACATTAACTAATTGTTTTTTCGTTTCAATTCGCATAAAATTCGAATTACTAAGAGTGTAACAAATCTCTGAAGTTGGTTTCAATATGGACTAATGCAGTGGTGAGGCCAAACCAACTCTTCAACTATAAATTATCATTTTCTTTTGTTTCTCCTATAAAATCAGAATTCATTTACTTTCAGAAAAACAGACTTAATGTAGAAAATTAATTAACATTTCATTTTATGTATAATTATTAAATATTTTATTATTAAAATATTTTTTGTTTTGTTTTGTCTCAACAATACTGTTCTAAAAAATTTGTTAACTTAGATTTATAATACCCCGGAATTCCTTAGGTTAGGCTTGGGAATGTGGTAAAGTGGAAAACAATTAATAAATCCAAACAAAAGTGCCAACAATTGTTATTTTATGCATTTATTTTTTTATTGTGTAAAATACAAATTTTTTTCCCAACAAACCATTTTATCTGAATTGTTCATGTTTAGTTTTAAGTTTCACCCAGTGGTCTCGAGTATTGAGAGGGCGTAGTGCCAATGAATTGAATTAACCGAGGCAAAATTTCTTTTTTTTTTTCTTGTAATTAAATTTTTTTTCTCCTAGATACTAGGGGTGGCGCCCAACAATAACACCGTCCTTATACATCTTGAATGTTAAAATATTGTTGTTATGTTAACAAGATCAGAGGACCATAATATTAGACAACCCATCAAAATAAAAAGTTATACAATATATATAAATAAGTTACAAGATATATTTTTTTTACCCACAGTGTCGCCATAACGTGGGCTCAAGTTTTACTAAAAGTTTTTTTTTAAAGGACTGTATAGGATGAGGCCTGATTACACTAGGGCATATTGGGATTTTGTTTTACAGTAAAATATGTATTTTGAGGCCGGGTTACACTAGGGTGTATTGTGACTTGAGGAGCAGTTGATGTGTTTTTTTTGTGGCCAGCTTACACTAGAGCGTTTCAATGACAAGGTCAGGTTTACAAACAATTAGTTTAGGTAATTTTTACTTGGTATAGAAGGTTATGTCAAAAGGGCATTTTTATACACGTAGCAAGGTACATAAGCAACTGGAAAAACAGAAATGGATGCCAAACAACATATCGGTGGTAGAGGCAGAGGAGTTGAAAGAGGATGTTGTCATGCCTAAGGCCAAGCCCTGAACAGAGGAATGGGAGATAGTTCCGTTACATCTTTAGAATCAATGTTGTTGCAGAGCACAACAGATAGTTCACCAGTTTAGGGGGTACCCATTGG
>JBCFYV010006321.1:0-37612 GCA_039000515.1 Timema cristinae
CATCTGGGTTTTTATTCCAATTTTAGGGTGCCACTTTTTTTGGGGATACACTAAGCAACTACAGTTGCATTTAGCTCGCGGAGTCGATTTTGTCTCCCTGTAAACCCGGGCCTCATCCGACCTACTCGGGTTTGAGAAGACTGTTTCCAGGCCCTTGGGACCCATTAGAACCCACCCCAAGGTGTATGGGACAACCAGTCCGGATAAGAGGGTTTGGAAAAAATGGGAAACACCCCGGAAGACTAAAGCATTTTGATGGCCAAATACCAACTTTGTTCGAGATTTGATTTAAGTGGTTTAAATAATTATTTAGAGATCCCCCAAAAAACCGTTTTTTTTCCCGAGGATAACACCCCTCACAAAAAACCCAAAAATTTAATATTCAAAAAGCCCACAGATTACTAACTAATTTGAATTAGTATTAAAAAAAAAACACAACTATTCAAAATTTTTTAATAAAATTTTAAACCCCAGGTAGCATAGAAAAACCCCAAAAATAAAAATCAAAGTACTCAACTATAAAAATTTTGTTCTTCAATTGGGTTGGGACTCACACACATAGTTTTTTTAAAAACTGTTTTTTTTATACGAAAATTTCACTGTTTTTAATGTTTTTTAAAAATGGTTGATTTTGGTTATGAGAAAAACCTTTTGGGTTTTGTTTGCTTAGTATTGAAGTTTTTTTTTGCTGTTTAATTCAAATTAATTATTAAAAGCAAGAGAATGTTAAAAGTGACCTTAAAATGCTAAAAACCCAAATATGTCCACTCGAAAAAAAGCTGCCAGTTGATGACGTGGGAAAAAACGGGAAACCTTTCCCGGGTTTTAGGGGCAAAGGTATTAACCCTCGTGTTTACAAAATTTAAACTTTTTATTATTTCACAAAAAAATTTTGAATTTTTTTTTTCCTCTTTATTAACACAAATCCTTTATTTATTTTTAAAGATATGCGGGGGTAGCTTTTAAAAATATTAAAAACCCGATTAAAATACCACTAAATGTAAAATTTCACGCTCTTTTTTAAACCTGTAATTGCCAAAAGGAGTTAAAAAAAAAAACAAAATTTTAAATTACTAGCCCTTTTTTTTGTTAAATTTGTTTAAATGGAAATTTAAAATTATACTGTAATCTTTGGGGAAGTATTTTTAAAAAAGTGATTGAAAAATTTTTTTAGTGATACAAATTATTTGTAAAAATTTTTTCCAAATATTTTGAAAAAAGTGAGTGACTTTCAGGCAATTTTGGCTTTTCCCGATACCATTTTCCCTGGGTTTCTGCTGTCATGAAAAACCCAAAAGAAGTCATAAGTCGGGTATGGGTCACACACAGTTTAGAGAGCTTTAATAATTTATTCTGTGTATTTTTTTTAAAAATGAGTTGGCTGTTTGCTAGGGTGTTTTTTATATCCACTGGGTTTGGGTTGGTTTAAGGCCAAAAGGATGATTTAAATTTTGGGGTGAAAGCAGTTGTGTATGGTGGTGTGCTAGTTTATACTTGTCCCCGCATTTAGGAATTTGGGCTGATAGGTATTGAACAGTTCTAGAAATTTTAGTTCTCATAAATCTTGGCATTCCTGTCAGGGATGTTTGGTTCTGGGCCCTTCTATAAAGTATAAATGGCAAAAAAAATTGGGGGGATGATTTGAATGCTTTGTTATTTGATGCTTTTCTTTTTAAAAGTTAAACCCAAAGGCATTATTCTCTCTTTTGGACCTTTTTGAAAGCTGTCTGTGATAGTAAAAGCTTGCCCTTTTAAAAATGTGTTTGTGTGTTTTTTAGTGTTCTATCTAAACAATTTTTTTATCCAGTTATCCCCCCAAAGGGAAAATGTCCTGGTATCCATAATTCAAACCATGATTTAGCCTAGTGCTCTATTCCAAATATACATACACAAACAATTTTCTTGAAGGAATTTTTTGTTGTTGCTAAAAATTATAAATTTTAAAAAAATTATTTTATGAAATGTAAATTGTAATTTTTTTAGTAAATATTTTATTGGTTATTTTGCGATATATGTCATTGTTTCAATATAAGTAATTCCAATGAAGTGTGAAAGCAATGTCTGTGTTTACAGGAAGTTAGACGTGTTGCCTTCCCTAAGCCACACAATTTTTAAAATGTTAACTAGAGTTATAAACTGAAATTTCACACAATTAAACATTTTTTTTTACGTGTTGAAAATTCACCCAAATTTTCAGCAAAATTTTTTTTTCCTAAAATCATTTTTCCCAAAACAATAGTGTTTCAGACTTCAACTGCACAACAAATTAAATAGTTTTCCCAAAAGCTGTGATAAAAACTGATCCATTTTTTAAAAATTTAGTACTTGTCTTGGAAAAAATTTTTGCTCCATCTTTTAGTGGGATAAGCACGATTGGCTTCGCACTGGCGGTGAAGTTCTTGTTTTCTCTTAAACCCCCACGACCCTTAAGGGAGAAAAAAAAAAAACCCTGAAAAAAAACTTGTTTATTTATTGTTTTTAGGGACTTTAATCCAAAAAGGAACTGCCCCCGGTGGGCCTGCGGACAAAAATACAGGTCTCACCCAAATTTTAATTTTTCTAAATAGTTTCCCAAATTTTTTCTCAATGCAAAGTTGGTTACTTTTTTCTAAATTTTTTAATTTTTTCACCCCTTTGCCTCTTGGTTTTAAAAAATGTGAACAAACCCATGAAGGTGCATAAAATTTTACTAAACTAAATTCTGAAACCCCATGTATTTTTAGTCCTACATCATTTAAAAGACATGATATATTAACTAAAAAAAGTTATGCTTTTGATTTGTGCATTTTATTCACTATCATATTTAGTACCAATCTTTATAAATATGCTTTTACTTTTAAAAAAAAAAAAAGCCGTGAATGCCAAGAAAAAAGCATTTAAAGCAATGTTTTCAACAAAAGAATAAGAGAGATTGAGATAAGTTTAGGTAGAAAAAAGGAAAATGCAAAGAAGATAGTAAGAAAGGAAGAAAAAACATGGATGGAAGAGTGGACTAAAGTGCTACATATCGATGTGGAAGGGAGCAAGAAAATATTGTCTATTAATGAACCAAAGAGAAAGGAAAATAAAACATAGGAAAGAGGTTTGAATGAAGGTTGAAAAAAGGAGGATAATGGAGAGAGATTCGGAGGTAAAGAACTGTGAAAATCATATTTTGAAAGATTGTTGAACCCAGACGGGAAAGGAAGAAGGAATTGACAGAGAATGGAGGAGGAAGTAGCAGACCTAACCTGAAAGAGGTGGAAGAGGCCTTGAAAGGATGAGAATGGAAAGGTACCAGAGTGGAATAACATCACAGTAGGAAATGATAAGGCAGCAGGAAAAATGGTCTACAGTGGTGGTATAGCGTAGTAAAGGCAGTGTGAGGGAGAAGAAAATTGCAGAGGATTGAAAAAATGGTATTATATTACCAATATTCAAGAAAAAAGGATAGGAAGAGGTGAGGAAATTATAGAGCATAGCACAGATAGTGTCACCCGCTTTGGGGCCATCATGTGGTCTAATGCGCTAAATCTCCAGTTGGACAACTGCTGAAGAAGGTTAGATTGTGATCATCCTGTCAGGTAGCAATAAAGTGGTTTTCCCTAAATGAGGATATCCCATTATCTATGTGCAAATGTGGGTGCATTTCCATCTAAATTAAAGCTTTATAACTCTTAAACCAATTAGTATAATTAAATACATAGTGTATAAACCTGAACAAGTTGAAGGAGTACGAGATACTAACAAACCAAACTAATGTGGTCAATGTGAAAAAAGGTACAAAAAGATTTTAGTAAAGGAACGAGGAAAAGCGTAAAAGGAAGATGAGAGAGGAACAACATGGGTTCAAAGAGAAGAGGTCAATACTAAGATTCAATAGTTGGAATTATAACAGTTGATGGAAAAGAGATCGAATTTGGAAAGGATCTGATAATGCAATATATGGATGTATAAAAAGCTTTTGATAGTGTGGATAGAAAGCCAGTATGGAAAGCAATGGAGGTAGGCTGGAGTAGAAAGATAGTAAGTTGGAAGAGTAAGAATATGTATAGTATAATTGATTTTGTGTAAAGACTGAATAAAGGGTTGGACAGAGTGTTCCAGTTAAAAAATGGAGTCAAGAAGGATGGTGCCCTCTCACCATTGCTATTGTATTGGTGATTGAAATGAAATAATGAATAAATGGCAAGGGGAACTGGTAGAATATGAAAGCAATGATGGTTCAGATGAATGGGGGGGAAAAGAAGAGGAAGTATAGGACCAGCTGCATGGAAGGAAAGAGAAGTGGAAAATTGAAGTGATGGTGATGACAAGTAAGAGAAACAAATCCCAAGAAAGGGAAAAAAAAGGCAGAATAGATTTTAAAGAACATAGAGTGTATACGTATCCTTGAAGTGTGATTGGAGGCAAAAGTGCAACAAAAAAGATATAGTTAAATGAGGGCAGCAGGAGAGTTTTTTGGCAGGTGTGTAAGAGACCTACTAGAAAGATAATTCCACCTGAAGTGTAAGGAAGTGTTGTATAAAGCATTACTTCATACCATAGTTACGTATGCTGTAGAAAACGATGGCCTTTGGATAAAAAGAAACAAGTGGAGGCCATGGGTATGAGAGTTTTAGGAGGAAATGCTAGCTGCCCCCAGAAGAGATAGGATTAGGAATGATGATAAAGGTCCAAGAGATAGTTGAATAACAAGATGAGATGGTATGGACCAAATAAACGATGAAGGGTGAGGATTCCAAGAAGATAATGTATATGACGCTGTAGTGAAGAGACTAAATAAACCAAGGTGAAGAGATAGGAGTAACAGATAGCAGCAGGTGTGCAAGTGAGAGGAGAGTGGTAGAAGAAGTGCAGAGAGAAGACTGGTGGAAAGACAAGGGAGATGAAAATAATTTTACTAAATGGACAAATGGTATCTGGGCCACAGAATGGAAACCGTTCATGATTATGATCTATTATTTTTAGAACTTTGAAGGATAAGTTAGGCCTAACCACTATGGTTTTACAACTATCATTTTTAGTATATGAAAAGGCAGCTAACTTTTTACCAATAGCAAACTTTACTCAAAATTTGAACATTAAGAATGTGATGTTTGTTAAATAGGAATAAAAATGTATCTGTAAAATAATGATCCCTTCTTCACATTGACATCAGAGTACTGGAAAACAATTACATTGCGTCAACACCCTTAATGGGCCATTAGAATGTCTAATATTTCATTTAAAATACAAGGAGATATTACATGTTTTTTTATATCACCACCTTTTACTTGTTCAGGTTATACACATATGTTGATAATTACTCTACTGACTATGGATGAAAAAGAAACATTTTAGAGGTAATCTATCCACATTTACTTGGAGAAAGTGGGAAATCTAAAGGAAGAACCACCCACAGTAGAACCGACCACGGTTCGAAACCAAATCTACCTTCTTCACCAGCCAGTAACACAAGAGTGATGCATAAACATAAGTCCCTAAATCAGGTATTTATTAGTATACCTGGTTGGATGAGGCATCCATAAGTTCCCGTATCCAGTTTTTCTGGGAATGTGGACTGTTCGTTCTTTGTCTTGGGCTGCTTCTAACAACCATTTCATTGCAAGAAATTTGAGCGTTTCTCTGTGATTTGGAACTGGGAACCTGTAATTGTTGAATCAGTTATAATAAAAAATATAATCACTAGAAATTTGGACAAGCTCCCAAAAGACGGACTCTCATGACCACTTTGATAGGCCATTGAAAAGGGTAACAGCATTTTACATAAATGTATACCTTCATTTAATTGAAAGCAACTGTCAACAAGCATTTTAAAAAGGAATTAAATAAAGGAACATTCTATTTTTACAACATGGCACTGACTCAAAGAAAAAAGCCCAATCGAAATTTAATTATGTTTGTATGTTGGGGAAAAGAAAATAATGAGTAACTACTAGGCATATTTGGAATAGCTTTTTGACACTTAATATACAATTACAGTATATGTTTTTATGTTTAAAATAATTTTTTTTCTGATCTGATGAACCAAATAAATAAGCATGCAATTCAATTTAAGATCAATGAATTCAACAATTTAGATAGACTATGATACTGATATATGGCTTGGTGCAAGTGCTCATAGTGGTGTCTGTGTATGGGAGTCGACATATTATAGATGTACAAGAATTGATTAAAATGGCACACCGGGATGATAAATGAAATGTGAACATGTGAACCAGAGAAAACTAACCAACTCAGCACTGAATTTGTGCAAATGACATAAGTGATGGAGTAGTCCCAAACTATTAAGTGGAGAGCGCACATTACGATAAGGGAAGTGTTAGGTGGACCAGATTGAAGATGAGACATACAACATTATAAATAAATTAGTAATTGTATGCCTCATTGGAGATACATATATATATCTTATACCACAAATAAACATTAACTAGCTGTAAGGTGTCCACCCAACATAATCACACCCTTTCTTCCCCAAATTGGAAACTTCCTCAGAACTTATCCACTAAACAAAACTTTATGAAACAAGCTAAACAGCATACTGGAGAACCATTATTTCGGTATTTGTTAAGGATTTATATTATGTTTGGTGAAAGCATCAACAGACTCGGATAAAACCCATTCTGTGGCCGGATTCAGCCCGCGGTTGGAACCACTCAATGGAGAGATTCTAAATCCAGTGTAGGCAGCCCGTCACCAATTGCCACAAAGTGGCAAATAGCCATAGGCGTGGTGGCAAATTTGAGTTAGACAGCTCTCACAGTAAAATAACTTATCCTGACACTGGTTTGCTGGATGTAATCTGATAGTTACTGCATAATGATTGTAAGTATTCCACTCTCTAATATAAGTAATGACAAACATGCCATCCAATACTCCCTTTCAACACTTGTTTTATTTCTGCCTAACTGATAAAAGGTTGTCAAATTTTGTATTAAAATAACGTACATTTTCAATCTGAAACATTTTGCATCATTTTGCGCCTGAGTCAGTTCTATGTAATCAAAGATGTAAACTTACATAGTTGAATAATTTGGTTGAACCTTTTTATTTAATTTGAGGTTATTTTTAACGTGCATTTTCTGAAAAGAACAGGATTATATCAGGAAGTACATGAATAATTTCCATGAGCGATCTGAAGGAGGCCTAACCAATTTTACCGAAAAAAATTTCACATGCCATAATCGACAAAAGCCCACGGTTTTATTTTCCATCAGAAAATAAGTTTGCTACAGAATTATTGCTCAAGAAAAAACCTGTCACCACCAGGGTTTGAACCCCATTACGAACATTGTTTTGGACGGTGTTCTTTATAATGTTAGAAAAGTATATCGCCATACATTGCTGTAAATTAGCGACAGGAAAATTTTTTAAACATTTTAAGTAGTGAATGATTTGTGTGTACTATAATATTTGTTATTTATTTGTATTGTGTTTTTCACAATTCAGAAAAGTATTGCAGATGCATGATTAAGTCCAAATATAAACTCACCTGGAATATTTACACCACCCCGCCTTAATCGGAAGAAAAGTTGCAGGAGTGGTTTTACAGTTTTCCACAGCACGATAAAAAGACAATCATGATGTGGTTTCAATTTTCTCTTAATTCAGGTGTGGGAGATATGTTGAAACGTTCTAGTTGAGTACGCTTGACATTTTCAAATGTCTAAACCATGTTAAAAAACAATTAGCTGAATGTTACAGTTAAAACCAAATATGTGAACTTTGATGAATTATAATTTACATTCATCAGACATACTACTTTGTAATTAACAAAATTAAATGTTTTTGTATTTTTTTACTTTGGTGCATAATAGGCAAGATTAACTGTGCTAAAGCTTTTTTTTTATACTAAGCCAAGACATTAAAGGCCTAAAAATCTACCCCTCATACTTTTTAGAAAGAAAATTAATAAAAAGTGTGTAAATTGTAACATAGATAGTATTATCTTAAACAACTAAAAAAAAAAAAAAAAAAGTTTGTTGTTCACCAAAATCAAATAATAGCAGTTACCTTCAACAAATTGCCGAGCCAGTGTTTTCTTTCCCCAACCTTCCATAACATATTGGTGAATTCCCAGTACAAGATATTTTCATTAAACTCAACTAGTGGAAATCACATATGCAGACAGTTTTCAGTAGAATATATTCTAGTTACATTTAATGTATGCATCACAAGTCTGTAGTAAAACACCTATTTACCATTACTGTGCTCATCATAGAACACAGAGCTTGTTTGATCATTTAAAGCTGCTTTGTATAGGTACACTTGTGAAATATTTCTCAACTTCACCGTTTTTATAAACTCTCTTGTTTTCTCCTTTTTAATATGGTTTTCAATAAATATGGAGCATATTGACTATAGTTTCTGCTTGGGTCAAAGTTACTAATCCGAAATCAAAGCAAGATGTATTGAGAACTTTTTTTTAAATCTTAGAAAAGCTTTTATAAACAGAGAAACCGGCATGACATAAGCCAACACAGATTTCTTTCACTCTATTTTTTTTGTGAACACGACTTAACTATCTGTCCCAGTCTAAAATCACATATTTATACTAATAGAAAGCAAAAGCTCAGAACTTTGATGACCTGGACATGATCAAAAACTGACGCCATTAATAAATGACTTATAAATTCTAAAAACAACATTTACAAATACAAAAAAAAAAAAAAAATATCTAAAAATGTTAAAAAAAACTCCTAATTAAAATACACAATAAAGGAAACGATTAAATCAAACATTTACTTTAAAAAAGGAAAATAAAAAAAATAGGCCGAAATTACATGTCATACAAAGCCTTCCATTCTGTTAAATATATCAATTAATTTACAAATATCTGCTTCAAAAGTAATAGCCTACCCCCTTCCAATACAACCATTTCAAGTTTAGTTGTATTGTCTCATTAGAAAATGTAACCTAAATCTTACGACCATAACAAACAAAAGATACAATTTCATTTGCCTTCGTTTCTTCTTCAACTCCGCAACGTTGTAATTAAAAATATTTCTGTGTTTAGTAATAATAGCATTTATAAAATATCGATAGTAAGCTTATGTAATTAAAATTATACGGTAATCAACATAAAAGTCTAAAACACATAGAACAATGGCTCAAAAATATCTAACAATGATGCAAACCATGATATGACGGTTAATTAAAACCCATAAACTAACCAATTAAAATACATTTCCCACAACTAGGGATCAAGAAACAGACATTACATAGTTAACTAGAGCATTGTGTATGATGTACTAAAAGAAAAAAAAAAAGATATGTCATCAATGCTAATAGGTAGAGTGGATGAACGGTAAAATTTAGAGGAAATAAACTCATATTGTGTATATAGGAAAGTGAAAACCATTTTAAGAAACTACTCTCAATGCTACATTCAGCCGAGATTAAAACCTCAAACTCTCGTTGCAGGAAAGCCAATCTGATATAAAAGTGACTACTTAAAGTTACACCATTTAACCCCCAATGCAAGTAATTTCCTTAATTGAACTCATATTGTCCCCTATAAAACTAAATGAATATTTATCCAATATACACAGATTTTGATTTGAAGAACGCTTTAAAATAAAATTCAAATATAGTTATTTGTAACGAACATGAAAAAATGTTTACTATATTATTTGTGTAATTACAGGCAATAAGATGTTTTTCATCATTGCAAACCACGATGAATGGTGTAGTCATGATGTTTAAAATAAAAAAAACAAATTTTCTAGCTACAACAATGATCGTTCATTGGAGGGATGCACAGAAATTAGTAAGAGATCCTTATTAAATCCCATTTACAATAATCCACACAAATCAAACAATGTCATAATAAATTTTTAGATAGGCTATAGCTGTTAATTAAAGTGACGACACTCCAAAATAACACACAGTCCACCTAAGTTCATCATGATTAGAGATTAGGACAAAGCCAAAGCTATTCAACAGTGATCCCTATTTCAGATTCATCCAGGATTTTAATTTTCAGTTGGAATGAGCAAGTCCATAACCTAATATAAAATTTGTAAATAAAGCTAGCTGGATCATCAAATGTTGCCAGCCAATAGCCGGGCAGTTTTAGTAAAATGCCTCCCTCCATCTCCCTTCTTATCATCCAACCATTCTTCTTCCTTTAATTTGTCCATATCTTTTTTCACTTGGAACACTTATGTGATCTACTCCTACCATCTCTTTCTTGGGCTTCCTTGCAGTATTTTTCCTACATACTTAATTTTCAAAACATTTTCTTTGGTATCCTCCTCTTTCCTCTAGCGTCTCATGTATTACCCTGTAAACCCAGAAACTCGTTTTACCAGTTAAGTTCATCTCCCTAACTTGTTTCTCCTCGTGACAGCTAACATCTCCCACAAATTTCAATACTATGTTTATTAAAAATTGTGCAATTTACGTGATGACTCAAATTAATCCAAGGGAACTCTGGTTATATGTGATTTAATAATACTAATGTGTAACATGATTTGCTAACACAATTGTACACATAAATTAATTTAGCTTACACGAACCAGAAGTGCATCATGAAACAAAGATATACAAGACAACTACAGACAACAACTACCTACCACAGAGTTCGAAGCTCCACATCCTTATATGTCCTTAGAAATGGAATTTTGAGTCATACACATTCTGTATCCGTGATCAAATGACGTGTGCCAACCTAATGATAAAGTTGGAAATCGTCAAATTAAACCCTTCGAAAGAAACTATCTAGAGCTAGGTCAAAGCATACAATTTAACAATTATCAACACAAGTACTTACCTACACAATATATTATGATAACACGTTCAGAGAGGCTATATTTGAAAGGTAAAGTGCAGTCACAAATATTTTTATTTAAAATATGAGCTAAGTTAGTATAAATAATGATATTGCATTGTGCTTTCATATTCAATGTGCATCGCACGCAAACTTCATGTGATTGGTAGTCCTTAACATTTTCATTCCTACTAGCCTTAAGAAAGTTTAAGGTTAGTTAATTTCTACATAGTGATAAGTAATAAGGAATTAAGGATAGGCTGATGAACTGTAGACAATGCAATCTATTATTGTGGAGTCACTCCCGAGGATTAGCCTACTAAGTACTTACAGATATGGGGACTATAGAATTGGGCTTAAAGACAGCAACAAAACTTTATTACATAATCTGGTCCTATGTTTGGACTAGAGTGCGAAGACATGAGTTCAGGGTTCGATAACCGTCGGTGCGATGAGGGTATTTTTCCAAGATTTTTCCCACTATCCAACCCCGCCACGCAAAATGCAGGTGAATTTCCTCTGAATTACACCTTTCCTAATTCCCAGCCAATTGTGTAATTAGAACATAGGCGTATAATCACAAAAAGTACTAGAGGCGTTTTGCTAAAAAAATTTATTGTTTGATATGGGAGCAGAGCTATATAAGTACCAGGTAATTTTAAGTTTCTTTTCAAGTAATTACTCCCCGAAAGCTGTAAAGCATAACTTTAAATGTAATATCATGAAATCGCTAGTAAAATTATGTTTAGAAAAATATAGGCTAAAACGTGGAATCAATCATATCAACTAAGGGAAATAAATATATACATTGAAACTTTACAGAAATAAAAATATTTTTCAATACTGGAGCATAAATGATGCTTTCACTCCATACCGTTTTTAAAATCGGAGCATTTCAAATATCCAATTAACGTCGATACATTGAAAAAATTACACTGACAAAAGTAGAATTTTAATAAAATTTTTAACCTAGAATCCATAAGCGTGTGTAAAATAAAAGGTATGATGGTAAAAACATGAATATGAGCGCTAAGGTGGCTGTAAAAGAACTAATTAAAGCTTACAGAAGGGTACCAAATTCGTTGAAACAGAGGATCAATGATCAATAAAAATACCGATGTAGTAGTGGTCGTCCGATGTTTGGCATCGGTGCTGACGTCGGCTTTGTGCTGCTTTGAACCGTGACGTGGATGATATTTTGTGTGAACGGAGGAATCCGAACGATGCGATGAGGATTCGGCTATGCCAAACTATATTCAACTATTCGAAAATTCTCATCCAGTGCCCATAGGATCTAAATTGTGTTCGTTCAAGATCCCCATCTAATAACCAAATATGAAGAAAGCGAAATCTATGTAGGCGTGTGCGTCAAACTAACGGAAACAGGCTTCGGCCAAAGTTCCCAAAGTAGATAAAACTAAGGAGAGGTCCCAAATTGGACTGTTGTATCGTTGACAGTATAGCAGAGAAAATAAGGATTGTATTCAATTATTTTAAATCTAGGTCCGTACACATTACATTTATCAAATACATCGAACTAAACATTCAGAATCTGCACCCAATGAAATGGACAGGGACTATTTCCTAAGTATAAGAAGTAGCAATACATTGTTCCCGCAGGGGAAACCAAAATTGTTGTTGAATTGTATGTATTAAGGAAGCTAATAGTCTTAATGGCAGATAGGAACTGCATTATCTTTTGAAGGTTCAGTTGAACAGGGTGTTCGTAATAACATCGGATAGGATGTTATTCATAATATTCACTAGATTTTTTTCGGAGAATTTATTAAGAAGATTTAGAGAGATAAAGTGAATATCAATATTGCAGGTACGACGTTATCAATAGCGTAAACCTTATACACCTGAGCGGTTTGATCCCTCTTATACGTAGCATTACTGTTCGTGGCAAAGAGCTACCATATTTATGTTGTCATGTGTTTCTCTAGAGTGGAGGTCAAGCCTTTGTTTAACCAGTTACGCATGTCACAATTGTTTACGTTTTGCACATCTCGCCTAAACTGTCGTAGTGGGGCATAGGTGCGCAAAGTGTGGAGGTCATCTCATAAAGAATGTCTAAAAGAACCCCCAAAATATGTTCATTGTGGAGGGGGTCTTTTGGCGACCAACCGAACGTGTCCCGAGTGGATTGCACAACGTCAAATCAAATCTCTACAATGGCTCGTCGCAATTTGTGGTACCGGGAGGCTGGTCAGCGTGACCGCAACTCTTCACTACAAGAAGTCAGCGCTATGCAACCAGGGGGGCCCAATTGGTCATGGACAATTCTCATCCCAAATATGGCCAATACGGCCCCCGAATGTAACGTCCTACACGGTAACTCTTTTCGAGTACCCGGAACAGGTTGTTGGATATGGGACGTGGATTTGTCAGGAAGCACATAGGAAGGAACATATAGACGACATCATAAGTAAGGGGTGGAACTGAATGGTTCTAAAGTTGTATCGCTCACTAGTAACCATGGCTTCCCTCAGCGCCAGGGAGTTAGATCTGCCAATTTAATGGCAAGAATAACAGGTAAAATCCAAAAGTTTGTTAAGGGATGTGCCGTCGTACTTTAATAGCCATTAATCGTATAACTGCTTAGGATCAAAAGCAGTGTAGTTGGTGTCCAAGGTAATCTGTTTGAGTAAGTAAATATACATAATATTTTATGTGTTTTTTATGTTTAGTTTATTAAATATGAATACAACTGGAAATCTAGAAGCATTAGGAACAAAAAAGTGGGAGCTTGAGCAATAATTTTTTCTATTGATATCCAATGATAGTAGCGTTAAGTGAAACTTGGCTCGGGTACCAGGATAATTTTGTTGTAAATAGATTTAAATTCTTAGGTCTGATAGACCTGCCGAGCGTGAGGTGTTGCACAGTAATTAGGACAGAACATACATTCTATTGAATAACATTGAGCAAGTTTTCAATATACTTGGAGTTAGTAGGATTAACAAATTTTCCGCATGCAGTAACATTTTCAGTTATATCTTTAAATAACCACTACACCGGATAATTTGATAATAATTTAGGAGATCAACTGTCGAGACTACCATCCCTGGTAATTATCTGCGTGACAGAAATGCGCACCATAGTGTTGTGGGGCTCCCCTTACGTAGATCATTGTGGGATAGAGAAGCATGAAACTTTACGTGGTACCTCTTGTTATATTAAAATACAGGGAAATTACGGCACATAATAGACCTCCATGTCCTAACACTTGCCCAGATTTATTTTGCCATCCCCTAATTTTGCAACCATACTTAAATTGGATAACGATTGGCGAACTCCATGGGCAGTGATCAATTGTCAAATATTTTGACATAGAGAGCTCAGGTCCCCATAATAACTATAAAACTTGGTTCCTCTGGATAGGTCACGCAACTACAAAAAAGCAAATTGGGAATTATTTTCGACAAAGTGGAGTTTAACTGTTCCAAAATTTTAGCGTGGACCATTTCTTTATACAGTATCGACAACTTTGTTAACGCGCTAACAGAGCTCATCTGATGCGGCAGTACCATCCTTAAATAGTGAGGGTCATAGAAGTAGTTAAACGATGCCCTGATTGACCGAGTCATGTTCTAAAGCAATCGCTCAAGAAGTTAACATTAATATTTTAAAACATAATTTAACTTGATTAACTATGAAAACTACTGACGTACGGACAGCAGTTTACGCGGTGAAATTTGATACTGCGAAGCGTGATTCTTGGCGTTTATATTGCGAGTTTCATTCTCCCGATATACCTCTGACACAGGTTTGGCATACAGTCAAATAGTTCAAGGGTATGTTACAAACTTTGAGATCCCTACTGTTGACTTAGAAGCATGGGCAGAGTCATTCACTTGTAGGGTGATATCCGATTCAGTTATGTCTTCCCTGGTTGGAAATCCCCAATTTGGTTGTTCCGGAGCTCGATAAACGTTTTACTGGTTGTGAAATTAAGGCAGCGTTGAATCGAGTGTGACACACGAATGGTTTGCCCAGACAATGGTGCCCTATGGTATGTTGATCAAAATTGTCGTACTGTTTCTCCAACGGCTCTGCGGAAGGAGGGGGTAATACCAACGTCATGGAAAATTTGCTCTCTGATTCCTATTCTAAAACCGGGTAAAAGCGTGAGTTAACAAGCTCTTATCGGCTATTGCACACTTCAGTCCTGTTTTGTGTAAAATCATGGAACACTTATTAAAGCCGGTTAAGAACGATTTCCTGGAAAATGAATGAACTCCTAAATCCTAAGTGCAATTTGGGTATAAGAAAGGGAGACGTTCCACGTTTAATAGCCTCTCCTATATATTTATGATATTCAAATGGCTCTATCACAAAACTCATTTGTACGCTTTTTTCCTAAGATATACAGGTGCTTACGATAATGTCGAGCATTCTGTGCATTTTATAAACTTTTTTCGCCTGTTGTTCAATCAAAATTTGTTACTGGCTAGCTAAAATCAATTTCAGAATAGATAGTAACAACTGTAAGATAGACAAGTCAGGTCATCTCCTAGAACTCACGAAGCCTATCACAAGGAATCAGTGCTCAGCCCTCTGTTATATGCAGTTTATTCGAAACGATATTGACAACTCTTTCCGTTTGTATAACGACTCCACAGTATGCGGGTGACGGGTAATATACGTTCGGTCTTGTACCTTGTCCAATGGTGGGTAAATTACAATCAGTGTTTTCTTTCTTTGCTTTCAAATTGGTTGACAGCCCACTTTTTGATACAAATGAATCTAAATGTTTTTGCGGAATCTTCACAAGACATAGATGCGAGATAATTTCAATTAGACTGGGTATTGAAGGCCATTAGAATTCATTATTACCGATGGTGCGATTTTAGGCATGACACTAGATCATGAAGGGATCTTGCTCCCTCATGTTTTGAACTAACTGGAACATGGGACAGGTTTATACATGTTACAGTTACTCTTTATGGGTAATTTTGTAGTCTTATACAAACAAGGTGAAATTTTAAATGTAATAAGAAATTTTTGCTAAACAAACAAAATAAGTTTAATTATAATCAGAAATAAATTATGATTAAGGTTTACAATAGTAATACAAGAGTAAAGTTATGAAGATAGTTACAAATAATAAGACTTGTGAAATTTTGATTGGACTAGCAGTAGCAGAGCAGGAAGCCAGGCTAACCGTAGGTGTTTTCCTAAAGGAGAAACAAGTGAATAGTATATTAACAAAAGTATCGAACATGATATACATGTACGTTTTAATCAGTTAGCTGACTGGGTGTTAAGACAATATTCTTAAAACACTGTTGTGATAATGAAAGACAATATAAAGAGCTGTAGATAACAGTGTCTATGGCTAGCAAACAGGTGTCGATAACTGTACTATGCTGTTTCTTTTCCCTATTGGTCTGCCAGAGTATTCAATATAACAAACAATCGAATTGGCAATTACGCAGAGAACAACACAAAAAACAAAAGGGGCCATAACAGACTAGGACAAAGGAATTATTTGCGCGGACCCCATTATGACACAAGTGGAGTTCCACAGGTTGCTCACCCCAAGCAATACCGTACGTGAAGCGTGACCACTTGACTAACTCAAAACATAGATCCTATTAACCCAACTGTGATATGAAAAACAGGACAGACAGCCCTGTTTGTAGCCATACAAATTATAACAAATGCACATGACGTCCATGGCTCATATGAGGTCTTGACTCAGAATAAATAAATAAACTTGTGGAGATAAGCAGATCTATGACTAACACATTACTACATTCGAAGCAAGGCTCATAATGTAAAGAGACTGTATCATAAGGATAAGAAAACATAGTCCGCTAGGACTGATGTACAAATCTAATACTACATAAAAGAACTTGTCTTTCAGACTAGAAGTCACAATATTTAACCATATAAAATAAACCTTTAAATTTTGAAGTCAACAAGACTTAAATGGATTAACTGTCGACTCGACATAATATAATAACTATCAAAACAAATGAAAAAGTCATCTCCGACTATAGATACTAAACATACAGGATATAAAACATGTTTAAGTAGACATTGCCTGTTTTACAACAAAAACTAGACTAAAGTCATACGACTTACGATGTTCCAGGATAATAAGTTATTTGAGTATACCTTCCTGGCCAGCGGGTGTAGCGGATCTGACGGCCAACACTTCATGGTCGCCGTATTCCTTCGTTGTTTTTAGTTGTAGAATTCCTCCTTTGATGCTAGGTTGTAGTAGAATTGGGTATACTGTAAACCTGAGAAGCAGCCTTATATCTCTACAATCTGATTGAACGGAACAAAACAAAAATGGTGATAAACTCAGGAATATAGAAAAGGAGAGGGATGGATGAAGCGGTGAGAAGGAAAAAGTACCAGGGAATAACCACTGCCGGGGAAAGGTTAAAACATAGTTCCATGACTTGCCGCTAGTCTTCTCTGACGAAGTGGGTCAGTGTGTCGACTAAAATACACTTTTTTCTTTTGGTCAAATGTATAACATAGCATGTGTGCAGCCATCATTGAATAATTTTCATTTTTCTAAGTCGTGGCGAATGAATCCAATAACATCTGAAATGTGAGTATATACTAAAGCATCTTCTATTTTAATTAAATCTGTTTTGATTATATTATTTTAAGCTCAGCTATTTATAGTTATAAATTGTGATATAGACGTCCTTTACTATAATTTTATCGTAAGCACATGGCAAGGTATGTAAACTTAAACAAAAATCCGACATCCATCCAATGGCAGAGAGCAATGCATTAAAGTATTTTTATTCATAAATATTGTAATATTAATCTCATTCTGGATATCTGCTACATTATTTATCCCAAAAAGGCAATATTTTTTGAAAAACCACGTGTTTCAATTTAGGGAACATGTAATATATGTGACTCCATCTAGTACGGGACAATAAACATTGAGGAGATTACTTTTCAAATACATTAATATACTTCTATCTTTCTGTAAATTATCAAAAATATTGAAATGTTTAATTGTACTGTCCAATCTGACTGATTGCATGCACATAAATACTATTCAAAACAGTGGCGGGTACCTTGTGTGTTTCCCACCCTTATACAATGTTACAAATGTACCGTGGGCTTATACGGATCTCGATTAGAGTAATGGTTGTTTTTATATACACAGCCTCACGATCCACACTATTAAAGCTGAATAAGATCCAATAATGCGGCCTTAAGACTGTGCCTGGCCTTGTTCGTACATCACCAACAAAACGCACTCCTTAATGAAGTGGGGGCGAACTTCGTTTTTATTTCTTAGGCCGTCCTGATGGTGGACAAGAGTTTTATTAAATATTTTTCAACTTCTAGTTATCATGCGACCGCAGTCATCGGATCCTTACAAATTATGTTAAAAACAAAACAATATTGGTTTAAACAAAACATGCCCTTTATTCTCTGGGGATGTATTTGGGTTTTAAAGAACTCCGTCAATATATTTGTTTCCTCATTCCGTATTCGGTACAGTGCATCACTTGGGGCATGATGCCCTCTGGGAGTGTACCAGTGATGTAATCTATTCCTGATTCAGAAATAAAAAGTAGTACCTATCCGATCGACACAGAAGTTAAATGCAGTAAGTTATATGAAAGAAAGATGGGAGTAGATACAGATTTTTATAAAACATAAGTGCTATGAGAGGAGTGGAGCCAGCCCTAGTGGGTGGGGCCTTCTATGACAGTAGTATATTAATTATGTTCAGAACATATAGACTACAAACCGATGCATCAATAATACATTGAGAACTTAATTGCTATCAAACAGGGCAATGAAATATATATTATCTTTACGTCCGCAGCTGTAGTGGTATAAGTGACTCCCGTAACACTTTGAGGCTATAAGTGGCTTGTTTAAAGCCCACCATCACACTCATTTATAATTAAATGCTCGAAGAGAGAGCACTCTCTGCAGATAGGGGCTACGAATTGGGTGCCAATAGAATCCAGTACACGTGGGTATAATGGGTAAGAGATAGTATTATTCGTTCACAGAAGTTATAACCTGGATGGGGGGGGGGGGGGGGGGGGGGGGGGTGGGGGGGGGGGGGGGGGGGGGGGGGGGGGGGGGGGGGGACAGTTCGAAATCATATTTTAGGTTTTGGGTTGCCATACTTGTAAAAGATCACAGATTTTTGTTATAAATGTATAGATCTTTAATTACCTGTAATATATACAATTTAAAATAACATAAACTTAAGTTTTTCTACATACGATTTATCATTCTTTTAAATAATTTCTTTTATCCAACTCGAACAATATTTTAAACAAATTAAAAGTATTTATTTTTCGTTTTGAACGTTACTGAGTTTTGTGTAATATAGTAACACACATCAATATCTTTTAATACAGGAATCGTAATTATATTTTGGAAAAGAGAAAATTGTTGGTCATTTTTTTCAAACAATAAATGATTTTTATGATTTATTTTATCGAATTTTGAAATATTTAAACTGGAATAAAATGTTTTCATCAACTACGTTTCTGCATCATTGAAAAAAATTTTTTTTAACCGTTATGTCAATCAAATGGTTTAGATTTGTTAGTCGCCATTTTAAAGTTATTTCGTTAGAAAAGTTTTTGTGAAAGTGGTGTTAATATTATTTTAGGGGAATAAAACTATAGAATAAAGCTTTGTGTCCGACTCAATAAAATATAAATAATATTGGCCTAAAGTTACTGGGTAACTATCACATTGATATATTAGAGGATTACTTCTAATAAACATTTTCGACTGTCAACCAGGTAAACTTAGCTGTTAATGACTATAGATAGTTTTGCATCAAGATTGTAAATTTATTTTCTATTGTGACAGAAAACCCCAATAACGTATAGCGACTTTAATACCAAGGGTAAAAACAAAGAAGTCGGTTAAATGGAGCGAATGTTGGGAGACAACAAGCCAGCAGAAAGCAAAATGGTATCATGGGGTTTTTGTGGTACCAAAATAATTACACATGGTTTCAGGAGTTAAGGGTACTCGTGATTTTATTTGTACGATAATCCGTCCTGAGGCTCGGACACGTCCTTCAATAAAGACTGACTTATTATATATACGTAATCTACCGTCTTCACATTGGATGTTTTCCACTTTTCCGGAAACACTAGAACATATATTTATGACCTTTTGTCCTGTACATACATTGGTTCGGGGAAATCACATCTTAATCTATTACAGATTCTCTTTAGTTAATGTATTAACGCTCAAACAACATACTTTGTACAGGAGCGTGTACAATTTCCTTTTGAGTAAAAAAATGTGGGTGTAGATACGAACAAAATGTCATTTCTAGTAAATTTTTGTAACCCAAATTCGTGAGAGAAATGGATATATGTAGTGGCTCAGAACCAGGAGTGATCTAATAAGAAAATAAAGAACGTGGTATCGGGAGTAAATCAAACTACAAGTGCTCTTGCTTATAGAAGACAATATCATCAGTGCCATTGAAGAAAGTAAAGGAAAAAAAAACCTTATAGGCCAATTTTCAATAAAAGAATCTGTACTGCATTATTTATAACTAAAGAGAATTTCCAACTTAGAATTCATTTAGATAAAGAAGAAAGGGTAGGCTCCCTACCATAAAGAATTAAGACTAACCCTAAACAATAGAACCAGCCAACTATCCCGACACGCACCAGGACTGAAACACATCTTAGACATCTGTTGGAACACAAAAAAAGTCTGATAATAAGAAGGAGTCATAAAAATTGTTTACCAACAAACACAAAAATAAATAAAAAAAATCAAATAATATGGTTTTCTAAATAGATAGTGAAGTGTTAATCATCCGATGCATCAATCTCAAACTCACTTAATGTTTCATATCTGCCTCTCCATTTATTGTATACAAAACGTTAAATTTTCTTAATTATAGGGCAGATAAAGGGTCCCATTTCGTCTTCTTTTGCAGAACCAAACCCATAAGACATTATCTAAGAGTACAAATGTTGGCTTTCCTTAACATTGTTACAATGTTTTAAGCATCTTCCCTTCTACAATCATTGAATGGCAATATAGCAATTTTATTTTTATCCAGTATTTTACTCTGGTAACACCAACCTCTAATATTGGGACATTTTTATATACTAACCCCCTTATCAATTCGTTAAAAAAACCCTGCAACTGCTTTGCAATTGACACAACACGCTTTCGTTTTGTGCTCTAACTACAGTGTATTGATTATTTTAAAAAAAAAAGAACCACTTAACACTAAACGAAGGCAGGCTTAATACATACGATGTAATACCCATTTTTACACTGTTAATCTTTTAAAAAAAGACAAGATATTAAAACAAACACTGAGCTGTTATAAGAAACAAAAGGGAGCGGTCTCCCTGTGAAACGAAAACAATGAATCCCGCAGTAACTCCCAAACAAATACAGATAAACAAGCCCAGGAGTGGGAACGTTCGGATAAGACAGGATACGGATATTCAGGAGGTCGATAGTCGGGTCAACTATATATATTTATTTAATTTGAAATCTTTTATTTTTAACAATGTGTGAATGTTGATGTTGTCCTTAATCTCTTCCGAAGTAAGTTTTATAATTTTATTGACAACTGTTGTGTCCATAAATAGAGATATCCTTGGGTGTATTGTTTATTAATTTGAGAATACAACTGTTAACATTCTTAAATGCTGCCAAACAAATATTGCACATAATTGGTGTGAGAATTAAGAATTTTTAGAGTAATAGTCTTTTAAAAGAAGAACAATGATTGGTAACAACCCCCTTAAAACCAGACACTCCAAATTAGATAACAACCCAAATTTACATTCCAAACATTTGTAGTCCTTGAATTTATAGAAAAAAAAATGCGGTCAATAATTATAACATGCATAGTGGTCTCATCAAAGATCCGTGCACCCCACGAAAATATAAGGATAGAATTACAATTAACGGCGGTTTCCTGATTTTGACATGACCTGGCTTGATAAAGAACATAGTGCATAAAATAATTCCCGCCGTATGATCCTGCGAGTCCGATGTCTTTTGAATAGGAAATTTGAAGATACATTAAGGTTTCATAGAGTTTCTAGCAGAGTCTATAATATTTTTAAGCAATCGAGCAGAACAGATACAAGAGTTCGGGCAAAATATAAAAGCCGTAGCTTCTAGAAGAGGTATACTCCTATTTTAAATTATATTACACTTATATCGTTTCCCAAATAAGTTTTATAAAGGAATTTATTTCTATCTACTGCGTTGGAAGCGTCATTGAAAAGAAATGGTTCGTGACATGATCGATCACATGAGTTTAAGGTTAATTGGTTGCCATTTTGAAGCTTTTGTAAAAATGCTGTGAATCGTATTTTGTTTTAAGTGGAATAAAATGACAATAAGCTTTGTTCTCAACCTCAAATAAATTCAAATAATACTGGCCTAATTACTGTTGTCCTAAAAAATATATATATATATAATATTGGCCTAAGTTTACGTGGTTATCATCCATACATACCATAATTTTTCATTACAGTATCCAAATAGGTAAAGGGTGTCAGCATGTTGGCGTAGGGATTACACTAGAATTAATTTCTCGTAACTTTTTTTTGCTGTCATTCAAGTAAACATTGATAGCAAATTTTACTCTAGGTTAGACAACAGCTTGTCCTAAATCAAACCGATACTATCCTTTATTTAACTCACAAACTACACTTAAAAAAGTATGAAAGCATTAAGTTGATAAAAAGCAAATAAAGTTATAAAAATAAACAACTTCATAATCTCACTATGGCTCAAAGTTATTTACGACTGCACCCGTAAATACACACACACGACACACACACCACATACCACTATCACCAAACACGCAGACGATATGATTGTATATAAACATGTTACTAACACAAAGAGTCATTAAATATATTATACTAATATATTATAAGAATTGATATTACGATACGATACGATTATATACGATATAATTTATATAAACATGTTATTATAACACTACTGTGTCAGATTAAATATTATAATATAAATATAATTTTATTCGTTTGAAGAAAATCGAATCTTCTATTTACTTCCGAAATGAATTTTCTATACACCTAATTCGTTAAAGTTATGATATCTTGTGAATCAAAAGATTGTTCCATAGACAACATGGACAAAGCATTCATATTGTCTTCACTGATAGTATTTCCAACCAAATAACAAACACACAAATAAAATTAAAGATTTACTTTATTCAACCCACATATCACGGCTTTGTTTATCAAATAGTTTCTTATCAAAACGTGCGCTAATTTAATTTTGTAACTGACTGATGTCCCAGGCAAGAACAATTTAAAATACCTTCTGGAGAAAGCTAATATTCAAAAACTCTTAGGCCAAGGAGGACTTGAATTAACTTATAAGCATTACGATTTTCAAACCTTTGCTGTTTGATTTATTTGAACAGTCTTTCGACTAAAAAAGAGAACAAAACAACTATTCATTTTTGTTAATAAAAACCTTCGATTACATTCCATGTCCGCAAAATACACGTGCAGTAAAGCTCAGCTGCAGATAATAATTATATTATTAAAATCAGCTGTTAAGCATTATTTATCTTTGTTTGCAAGAAATATCACATTCCTATCCTAAGTCCGTTTTTAAAGTAAATACAAGTATTATTTTCAACGAAAGAACACGTATGCAAATTTTTTACATCACTAACATTGAAAGAAAAAAAAAATCTAGCTAATCTGCAATTTTAATATCTAAATAGGATTTTATCTTCATAGAATTCACATGACAAGTTCTTTTGTAAGCCTAAACGAACATCACAGGATGATTATGTTCGATTGGTAAAGATTTGTTGAAAAAAAAAGAAATAATCTTAATATATCAATATATTTTTATTGTTATTTTATTCTTATGCAGTACCATCTTTTATGTCTACCCGCCCACCATGTCCATTACTAATTTGCTCACCCTTGGGGCAGCCTTGATACAATTATAACGCGTTAAAAGTATCAGTTGTTATTCATAAAATGTATCCGTGAATTAAAAGATAACCTCATAACTTTATATTTTATTTTTACTTCGTGTTTTAATTTATATTGATCTGTTTGCAGTTACATAGATTTGGTAAGTGGAAATGGCAGTGTTTGGATCAAAATCCTTTTCTCACTATACGAACCTTTGTTGCTATGCCTGTTCATTACAGGCTCATCTTAAATTTGTAAGTATGTACCTGCTTTCAATGTTATATCACTAGTGTGCCTGGTCTTTCACTCCAGTCTTCAACTGTAAATTTTTCAAGTAAATTATATAAAAGTTCGCACTAGAAACGATCATAGTTTATGATAATACTGTAGATTTGTTTAAAATCCCCATAGTGCAATTCTAATCTCTATCATTAAACTTGATTTTTTTTATTGTCTGTTGGTGGTTATTTTATATCAATTATTTCTTTTTTAATGCATCACCATCTTTGCGCATTGTAGTGGTCAATGGAATATTTTGTGAGAGCAATGTTTGAAATGTCGAACTGCTTAAATCGTGTCTCTACATTAATAAACTGTAGTTGAAATATTTACTTATAAGCAAATCCAAATGTTTGCAAACCATTGTCCAGGACGTTAAGTATTATTGAAGGACGGTAGAAAAGTATCCTAAGTATTGAAATAAAATAATTATTTTTGTGTACCGCGTCAAATTTTCAATATGGCGGACATCAAGGAAATTCTTCAAACTCGATGAACCAAGGTGTTGTTTTGGTATTGTCTCCCAATTTAAATGTCCTAAATATAATAGAAAATAATTTCAACAAACCCTTTGTTTAACTATTTCCCTCATGTTTCCATTACATATTTTACAACCCTAAATTGAAGTAACCTAATGAAACATTACTACTCTCAATGATTATGATTAAACTCTTGAGTTAATCAGAACTATATGATTTAATTTTAATAATGCTCCAAGAATGGCAAAATCTTTCCTCGACTTTAATTCTTATTACAGCATTAAAGTAATTTTTTCCATTATTTTCTTTCCCTATGCCAGAGTTCATTATTATAGTTTATAGGCAACTAAGAAATATTAGATTTGGCAAATGTTTTGTGATTAAATATAGCACAACCAAGACTAACACTGATGAATGTTGTTCTATTAATTATAAATTAGCACTAGGTTCATAAAAATTAAGGATAGGCTTACAAACTCACTTTTATTAAACAGCAGGCTAACTAGACATTCTCAGATTTTTTTAATAAGCGCGAGGTCTATACATAGTGTTCACATTTGCACGGTTTTGTGTTTGCACTCAATATCTTTTATCAAACTAGCCATTTTCTACTAATTTTCATACAATCCTCTGCTAAAAATCTATTAGTAACTCTTCACGAGTGTTGAGAACAGCATTAGGCTATATAACAATTTCACCATTTGTTTAAAAAATTAGCTTTGAAGCTTATGTATAGGAACAACTCCTGGTTATTACACATGAAATTGCGAATTTGAAAATCAATGGCATTACAGCTCAGATTTCTAACCAAAGTATTTTCTATGTAAGTACAGCAATTCACTTTAGCATTGTGGGTAACCGACACTAGCAGACAGATTTTTATTGGAAACTTTGTTAAAGCTACTAAAGTGAACAAGATATTTCTTATTTATACAATAAAAAATGTTTATAATCACAAAAAACCCGCCTTGATTGGTGTGGGGTAGTTGCTAATGCGCTTGTCGTGTGAGCCCCCGACTAGCTGAGAGACGGGATATCGTGTTCGAATCTCGGTCGGGTGAACTGGGATGGTTTTTTTCCTAAATGGGTTATCCACTTCCCTCCACACAAATTCGGGTTCACTTCTCTAATAACAACCTTCCAATTCTAATCCTACTAGTGTAATTAGTACTGTAAAAACGTATAACTCGAATGGTAGTAATACGCGGTGCTAAATATTATTATTAATAAATAAAACACAAAATAATAATGCTTCTCTCAGTATCAAATCTTCTTTAATCATGTATTTTACCTAACTTATGAAAGAACAAAAAATATTATTTAATGAAAACTACTACACTTTTTGTTAAAATGTTGTGACAACTAGAAATATTATAATACAGTAGCCCAATAAAATATTCTAAGAATTATGTCCACACATTGGCCACCAAAATAAATAAATAAATACATAAATTAAAATTCAGAGCAAGAGTTCCAAACTATTAATTTCATAATAAATCTTTTTAATCAGTTATGTCATCACAAGTGTATGAACACAGTTTGTATCAGTTTGTTATCTGGTTTCACCATCTCAATTTAATGAAGAGAAGGCAACTTTTAGAAGCTCTCATTTGTAAATTATTTTACGTGAACTACACATGCAAATGTTTATTTTCCCTAAGTTACATAATAAATTAATGTAAAAACACTTTAACGCAAAAAATAACTAAACAAAAATTTGTTAATGAACATTTTTGACATGCAAAAAAAGTAGACAGCAGCTAAATCACAATTGTCTTGCCGATTATATATGACATAGTGAAAGGAGACATTAGAGAAGATCTTGTAACTTTTGCTACTGTCAGTTACCACCAATTTATGGTACAATGGATGATAGGCCTTTATAATTTAAGAGTTAAATAATATTTTTTCAGATAAAAATAAATTCTCTGTTAAAAGAATTGCTTAATTTGGGTTTAATTTAGCACTAAAAATAACTATATTTTTAAATTTGAAGTCAAACTTTAAGCCATAGTTAGAAAAGTTTACTTTAAAACTACAATCAGAACACAATCTCTATTTAGTACTTAAAATTCCAGTCAAACACCCATTAGACAATTATGATCTTCACAATACCACATATTAGTATCAAAAAATCTCTTCATCAAATAATGATGTCACATAGTGAGATTAATGTTTGGGAATTAAACGATGAACCCAGGAGAATGAGAGGCAAAAAAGTGAATGTGCACACAACAGACCACAAAAATGTTGAAGTAGAAGAAAAATACTATGAAATTGAAGTAATTTATTAAAAATGTAGGAAGAGGGAAAGAAACAACCATCATCATGGATGATTGGAGCTGTGTGTCGAAGATGAAACGAGAGTGCAAGATCATAGGGCCACATGGACTCGGAGAAGAGAAACAAAGGGCAGATTTCAATCAAATTTGCCCATCAGCTATGACCTGGCGTTAATAAACACCTGGTTTCAAGTAAAATGAAAGACAAAAACATTACACTTGGAAGGACCCAGAAGACATCGTCAGGTAGCAACTAGACTAGGGTACATCCTTGAAAAGAGCGATTTAGAATGGAATGAAGATGTAAAAATATTGCCATGAATGCTTGTCCTCAATTTAGACCACAACCTGAAAGTCATCCATATTAAGAACAAGACTTAAGAGACGAAGGAAGATGACAAGAGAAACCGAGGTGGGACTTAGAAGAAAAATAAGATTGATAGTTTGGCAACATGCGGAGAAATTCAATACAACTAAAGTTAAGTGAGGAGACAGTAATAGGTACCGTATACATGTGGAAGGGAATCGAAATAATAATATACAAACATTATTAAAGGTGCTAAATACATAAGTTGAAAAAGTAAAGAGTGACTGCAATGAAAGCCCTTTCTAACAAACAGAATTCTTCATAAAATTGAAAAAGTCCAAAAGAAATAATATACAAAGGCTAAACAAAAAGTTAAGGAGATAAACCAAATAAAGTGAGAACAACTATAAAGAGAATACCTACAATGAGATTATATAAACTGCAAATAAAAGAAGTATGACCTTGTGTACCAGAAAGTAAAGACTGGGTAGATAAAGATTTACCAAAGTTACTGTAAGCAAACAGTATGAATAGAAACCCCCTAAGGTCAAATAGGTGACGGATCATAAAGATTTGGACAATATATTAGGAAATCTTAATTACAAGGAAGTCAACCAGTGAACCTTAAACTGAAACAGATTATAGAAAAACTGTATGCCTAGGAAAAACAGTGAACTAAAGAGTGAAGCAAAAAGATGATTAGATAAAAACAAAAAAAAAGGACCCGGATTTTAAAGAGTGAGTGGAGAGAGGCAAAAAGGACTTGTGAACCAAGGATACTTGCTGGAATGTCATATCATCTGACCTTCTGAAGGCGATGGGAAACAACATCATTAAAGACTCGACCAACTTATAAATAGGAGCTACAAAACAAGAGAAGTGCCCAAGACTTTTCTAGACATTAACCATGTAGGCTTAAAGAAGAAAAACGAGCAAGAAATGCAGTGACCACAGGACCATCAGCTCACTCTCATGGAGGAAGAACCTGGGCAAAATAAAGAATAACTCAAACAGGCAACTGGAACATAAGATAGAATGTGTAGAAGGAAGAAGACCAGAATGGGTTCAAGAAAATAAAAAGGAACCAGAAGATGCCATCAGGATGCTGAGAAAAATTCATAGAGAATGTTGGAAGTCAAGGAGAATTCCTACATGGTTTCATCAGCCGGAAAAAAAAAGGATTCGATAGAGTGAAATGGTACAAACGGATTGTATTACTCGAAGGAAGATCGCATCAAACTGGAGGGACAGAATACTGATTGCAAAACCTGTACTTGGACAATGTAGTGAAGGTGAGGCTAAATATGGAGAGATTAACAGTGTAAGAGACAGAAAGAGGAATGAGACAGGGTCGCTGTGTGTACCCAGTCTTTTCAACTTGTATGGAGAGTGCTGATCATGGAAGCCCCTAGAAAGTATGTGGCGATTTCAGGGATAGGATGATAGCTTCATCACACAATAAAATATGCAGTTAAAGCAATGCTGCCAAAAATAATAAGAGTTTGCAGGAAATGATGACCATGCTGATGTATATAGAGAGAAAATAATGGTATGGCATCAACCAATGACCAAGTCAAAAGTAGGTAATTTCCAAAAAAAGAGAGCCACTGAAAATCAAATGGAAAACAAAGCAATTCAAAATACCTAGGAGTGTGCTAAGACAAAAGATGCTACGAAACACCAAGGTAATTAGGTTAAGGATCGCTAATGGACAAGGAATGTTAAACATGAAGAGGTTACTGTGACCAGAAAGTAGAGTTTGGATATGAGAAGAAACTGATGAAATACTACATTGGAGCATTACACCATATGGATCAGAAACTTGGTCTCTTAGAAATATAGAAAATAAATACTTTTTGGGAGGAGCTATTGTATGAGGTGCTGAGAAGACTTGAAAGATCAGGTGGACAAATAGGGTTACAAATGAAGTCCCTAAGAAATGGTGAGAAGAGAACATTTTGATGCTATTCTTCAGTTTCAAAGCAAACTCGATTAGACACATTTTTTAGAAGAAAATTTTGTAAACTAGAGGAGGTAGAGAACATGCGCTTCATGGTCCTAAGTTCACTGCCAAAAGAAGTGCAGATGCACTTAGTAATAATATTTATCGAAATGCTAGGTTAATTATGGCTTCCAAAACCACATAATATCAAACTTCACATATTAAAACTCAATACACTACTATGCATGACGTACTCTTGAAAAAAATAACAAAATGTGTGTTTTATGTGGTTATGAATTTAATAAATAATTAATGGATGGTGTAACTAGTCCTCATGCAACTTTTATCAAATGCCGACTTCACAACTCTTGTGGGTCATCTCTGAGGGGTTGTCCGATTGACCTGTAAAATTAGGAATTCTCAGATAATTTAATCAAATTTGTAATATTTAATTTTTTACATATCAACTACAAAAATATGCAACTGTTATATTTACACTAGCTATAATTAAAACTTTTTCTTCCATTTAATACACACTGAATCATCTTAACACAAATTGGCCCGTTGGGCATACTGAGGCTCATTATCAAAGTCAACCTGAGATTTTTGTTTTTGTCTTCCACCTCTAAAAATTTCTAGAAAATGTAGAGTTAAAATAAATCATGATTTACCTTTAAAAAATTAAATGAGACCATCATAAAAGGTTTATGACCCAAAAACAAAAAGAACAATCTGGTAAGAGTTTCTTCCCCCTCCCACCACCAAAAAGAAGGAATATCATTGAGTGGGGCGGGCCAATCAATATAGTCATCAAGCCAGCACACAAAGAACAAATAAACTTATTCTTCCCTTGATACAGACAACGTTTGTGAAGTAAGTTCTACATAAGGAACAATCAATTAACTATAGGCTAAAGAAAAATAATCCATTCAATTCCTAAGTTAAATTAATAATATTAATTTTGGGACAACCTAAATAAAGACAAGAAAAAAGATTAAATTAAGGTAATCATCTTTATATTGTATTACTCTATTAATATATTCTGTCCATTGTCCAAACATTATCTTTGCCCATCTTCAACACTCCCAGGATACCACTCTTCAGTCTCTCTATTCTTATAATCTCTATTGGCCACACAGTAACTGGCCCCCTTCTTCACACAACAGGAATAGTATACCACCTTCTGACTCTATTCTTATTTCTGTCCATTGTCCAAACATAACTTGCCCTTCTTCAAACTAACCAATACCATCATCTATCCTCTCTACTTCATATAATCCTCTGCCACATCAGATAACTGGCCCCCCCTCTTCACACTACCATATAGATACCACTATTCTGTCCTCTATTCTTATATTCTGTCCATTGTCCAAACAGTAACTTGCCCTTCTTCACACTCCCAGATACAACACATACTGTCTCTCTTAATTTTTAATAAATCTCTCTGCCACACAAAAACATGGCTCCCTTCTTCCCACTCTACCAGATTAGATACCACTCTCTGTCTTTATTCAAATATTCCTGTCCATTGTCCAAACATCAACTTGCCCTTCTTCAAACACCAGATACCACCATCTCTCTCAATTCTATGTTCTAAACCATTTGTCCCATGGCAGTATCTGGTAGTCATGGTCGCCCATAAATGGCTTAATAAGAGGGGGCTTCATCCCCACTTTCCACTCTGCAATATGTCCTTTATTTCGTTAAGTTTCATGAAAAAATCAAAATGGAATAATTTTGGGATTTGACTGCAATTTGTTATTAACAATTAGAATCATCAAGACAATATTCCACATTAACCGAGATAAAATGATAAAATGTAGATTTCCTCCCATTACATCTACAAACACAATCGGACATCCTTGAAAGAGCGCTATCATTCTTATCATTTCCTGCTGCCTACCTTTCAGTCACCTAATTCTATATGTTCTGTCCATTTGTCCAACTAGCATGTCAAATCAGCAGTAGGCATGCCTCTATCAGAAATTGGACTTAGACCTTCAAACTATAATGATATTCACACTCCGATTTTCCAGGTTTTAGAAACCCTTTTAATTTCAATGTATACTATTGACTTGTTGCATGAACTTCATTGTACTAATTAGTTCAACATCCTAAATTATTTAGACTTGTCCTTTATATATTGCAAACTTAATAACATGTTACTTGGTGTATAAAACCTGAACAGATAGTAAGACACGAGCAAAAAAACATGTATTTTCACTTCTAAATATGCTAAATAAACATGAATATCAAACAATTTTATATCCACGATTTATAAGTTTCTTATTTATTTTACTTGTATTTAAAAAACATTGATCACTAAAGTTTTTTCAATAATCAATGGCTTTGTATTTTTCCTAGCTAAGCTCTTTAACTAAGCCTATATATATACATGAGAGCTATTCAAAAGTAGAGAAAAAATCTTATTACATACAAAACTTACATTATATAACTGCATAACTTTTACACTTATCACTACCATATTTCAGGACACCTGCCACACTGTGGCATTCCTAGCTTTTCAAATCCCTGTCAAGGAATGTGCCGCCAGGCTAACCCAGCCAGATGTTGACCTCCAATCATGAGTCCTTATAGTTCGAAGCACTGAGTAACACAGTCAGAAGACCTTCTAATCTTGCCGAAGAGATGGTAGTATGCTTGGTTCCAATATGTGGCTGAAAGAGGTTATTGGAACTATTACAATTAAACCTCGATTAAAGCATTTGTACAACTGGAGTGTAGGGCCATACATAGTCATGCAGGAGAACAACTTGGTGAGCATTCCATGCCTCTTATGTTTCCATCAACCCCGAAGCTTCTTCATGTTCAACAATAAATAATTTGACATAATTGTAGTCCTGGAGCCATGATTTCCATCAACCAAATTCACTTGTAGTCCCAGAAAAATAGTACCATCACTTTTTTGGTTCAAAATGTTTGTTTGAATTTCCTTGGGTTGTCTGGAGAATGAATGTCTAATTCAGCAAATATGCAATTAAAAATGTGGACTTGCTCAAGTTTCCATCAAAATAACACCTTGCACACGCCCAAACTCAACCAGTACCTTGGCTATTAGCATTAAAATATAAATGGATGAAAAGGCTATTTATTAGCTTACTTTAGTGATAACTTTATAAAAAAATATGGTGCAGGTCCTGATGTTTTAGTTTTGGGAGGTCGAGTACAATGTAAAAAGACCTTTAAAGAACACCAAAGATTTTAAATTCAAGGTTTTCTATTAATATGAATTTAATTTATGCATATTTTAATTTTTAAGCATGCATTTTTTAAAGAGAAGTTTAATCATATTTAGAAACACTTGGTAGTTTTCTTGCGCAATATTGGTTTTTGGGAATGATACCCAATATTATTTGAATTATCTAATAACCTTGCACACCATTACTGAAATTGGCCGTTGTCTGTGTCCCTTGTTCTTGGAGTAGGTCCTCAATTCAATTTTAAGTAAAATCAGTCCTTAGTATACTACCTGCATGAAGAGATTTTCCCTCAAAACAAGAAACTCCTCTGATATCCATTTTAAAACAAAATATTAGAGCCATTTTTTAAAAATTTTAGAATTTATCAAAATCACTCATTGGGTAACTATCCTGCAACAATTTTTCCACAAAAAACACACACATATTGTTATTTTTCAAGTCAAACACTCAATTAAATATCTAACTAAATTGTTTTATATCCAAACCATTTTCAATGTAGTATCAAAACAATTTTTTAAAAATTAGTTATTGTTCAAAGATCACTAATTTAAAACTACCCTGAATATTTAAGAGAAATGGTAAATAAAAAAAGTCTCCTGGTATAAAAGGCCATATAGCAAACTACATAATAAACTTTAAACAAAAACCATCAACTAGTTTTGATTAGGCTCAAGTATAGATGGACATGGGTACAGCATAATGTAAAACCCACTTTTTTGGGTTTGAGCTATAACAAACATAAGTTTTTTGATCATTGAACATTTCTACAATCTTGATATTTTCTCTTTGCATAGTACTAAAGATTGTGGTAAAAACAAGTAACAATTTTAAACTTAATATAAATAATTAAAACATAGGGCGGTCTTTCAATATTCAAATCTTTGATCATTTCAAATCTTAAGGCTATAAAGCTCTAGAGAATTCAACACAAATTTAGATTCAAGATATTTTTTAAAAAAACTAAATATTTTAGTCCAATTTATTCTTTCATATTATTACTAAGCCAAATGTCGAATTAAACAATTTGCCCCAGGCTATTAATTTACCACTTAATATGAACAAAATCATAGATTTGGGGGGAATAAAAATACCTAATATCATGCCATTGCTACATAGTAGGCATTAAATTGTGCATATAACTCAAAACAACAACAATGTAAGTTAATCCATTCTCACTGACTTTATTACACACTTACCTTTCATTAAATTCCCTCACTTCACAACAACCATGCACCAAGTCATACATACATTTTTTATTCTTAAAACATGTCTACAAGTTTTAGCAACATCTTAAATGGTACAAAAACCCTTGCTTTTGATCCACGCACACATATCACTGCTTTTCCGACAGTTCCAATCCACACTCAAAGACATTTAGTACAATCATTCATATTTACTTGGAAAAGGGAAAATACTTGTAATTTTTTTTATATATAAGATAAAATTATTTTATGAATTATATTTTAGTCAACTGAAAAAATATTTTCATCCACATCATGGGTTTGCATCATTGTAAAAAAAGAACTTGTTTTCGGTCCATGTTCAACACGTGGCTTAAATTTGTCATTCACACATTTTGAAGCTATGTTTGTTTAGACTTTGTGAAAGTGCTGTGAAATAATTTTTTATTTTAGTGGAATAAACGATAAATAGAGCTTTGTGTCCGACTCATATAAATATTCTTGAACCTAAATTACTGTGGTTAGCTATCACATTTATACCTTACTAAAAAAATTTTGTTTTATTACAGTTATCCAAAGTGACAAAAACGTCAGCTGTTGGCGTAGGGATACGTTACGTTTAGGGACTATTTCTCATAAATTTTTTAGCTGTCATACCGGAGTAACTAAAGGTCATGATTTTAACAAATTCCACCTGACAACCTTCATATCCATACAACAAAGTCGGCATTAACAAACTAAATACTTCCTCCATCTTTGCCTCTTTTGATACTACTTTCATTTTTTTGCAATAGTCCACATACATCTCGGAGATGCATCACCTGTCTGTCTATTTCACCATCTATCCTTCCAATTTATACAGATCATTCTGCCCAGAACACAATATCATTCGCTTGTTCTAACAGTTTGTCATTTATAAGAGCCTGACAATCTTTTCGTGGTGGGGGGGGGGGGGGGGTTTTGTCTGCCCCGTACTTTACCAAAAACTGCACCTAGTTGAATAAAAACAGTACCATGTGGGAAAAGTTGAACATTTATGCATGTAATGTTTCTAAAAATCAAATTAGGAATTCATAGGTAAAAATAAAGATCTGAATTCTAGAAAACTTGACATTCGACCCATCTATAACTAAAACCATTATACATGTCCCATTCATTTACCCTGAAAGGTAGTAAGCTTGCTGCATGTTTTCCACTTTGCGTAGCTCATATGATAGGTCCATTTTAGTCCGTTCATGTTACATGAAGGTATCTCTCATACATAGAACATATTGTATCCATTAAGTAAGACTGCTTGCTTTTCATGGTAAATGGAATGTCACTTAAATTATTATTATTTATTATTATACTATTACCAATATTAAGTTAGTGTAGATACAATGATCTTTTGTGTTAGTTTTTATTAATAATGTCCATGGTGATATGCTTTTTTCAAGTATTTATTAAAAAAAACCCATTGAGTTTGGTGGTTTAGAAGAACGTTGTGGGCTTGAGTTTGGCCACACTGTTTAAGTTACCGTACCAGCTGGGGGTTAGCATAAGAGATTAAGGGTTGAGTGTCCCGCCAGCCACAGTATTTGACATTTCACCAACTTGTATTTGTATGATCGCTAATAATAAAAATACTGTTAAGTAAAAGAAGAAGGTAGGTATAGTAATTTTTACAAGTATCATAATTGCAAATTAATCTTTACAGCGAGAAGAGAAGCCAGCCAAAGCTCAGTTTTCCGTTTGTGGTAAGCGGTTCGAGTTCTTGTCCTCACCAATAGAAGCCAACCAAATAATTCATAATTTTATACAACGAACTAGCTGTAGTAAATTAAATAAATTGTGATAGTTTTTTTTTTTCATTTATAAAAACATACAGACAAGATCTAGGAGTGTTAAAAGTCAAGACAGATCACCAAAAACTTTGACCTGAAACACTTCTAAAACCAAAAAATAATAATTTTCACTTCACTGGATTTAAAGTATGATAACTCAATGTTTCCAAACTTTTGCCAAGTCATCTTCTCCTTTCAGGCCGAGTCTAATCAATCTACCCCCCTTCCCGCTCTTCATTTTTGTAAAAAGGAAAGAAAGAAACGTGATTTCCCAATATGGTACCAACACAGTCCTATCAGTGTAAATGTAGATGATGTCGCCTTAGTGTCGTTTCACCTACTTCGGCTTCTTCCAGCAAGCGGCGAACCTTCACGAAGGTTCTTATCTACAATCTGACAGTGGCTGCAGAACATTCCAACATCGTTAACACACCTGTGTGCAATAAGCCAAAACTATGAATTAAGAAAACTTAAATCCCATTCACGGTGGGAATTACACTCTTAAAGGTCTTTTTTCCTAATAATATCCTACTATATAATAGATTTCTGGTTGGGAAAAAGGCCTTTAAGAAAACAATTTCTATGCTGAACAGACTTAAATAATGTTGGTTCAAGAGTATGTATGAATGCTTATATAATTTTCAGCATAAAGATTATGATAATAATCTCACTAAAGAAAATATTTGGAAGGAGATAGCTGAAAAACTGAATGCAAGAGGTTTCTGTAAGTTTTCAAATTTAGAAACACTCATTCTAAAATATTTGTGAAACTTTTGATGGTCATCTCTGAGTCACCCAAATATATTGTGGAATTCTTCTTCTTCTCTTGATCTAAACAAATTATACACCCAGTATTTTCTTCATTTTCTCCTCTTTTTATCAAGTGAAATAAAATAAAGCCTACATGCAACAATCACATCTTCCTTTGTTTGATCTATGTCCACATTGCCGATGAGCAAAACAGCAGCCTGTGTTACGTAACTTTTCTCACCAAGAATAAACATAATTTTTTCATAGGTAAGTGTTTTGTTACTAAAGGAGGGATTCAGATTTAATACTTCTTAAAATCTATTTTATATCCTGATTATAAATTATTTCAGAGAGTATTATTATTTATACAGACATAAAGGCGTCAAACTATAATTTCTCAGGTTCATGAGAAAAAACCTCTGCTATATTTATGTTATGGACGTCAGGTTTGCGATCTGAGTAAGAGCAGATGCACTACTATGTACTGACTAGCAGGGCCCTTTTCTATAGTAGCGTTACATGATGGTATTAAAGTGCCCACATACGATGCTTGACGCTGGGGGAAGACAGTTTTCTTAATATTGTGCACTTTTTATGATAGTCATATTATCATCATACAGAGAGTTATTTAAACAATTCTAGGCACAACTTTTTTAAATTATATTTTGGATTAATCTACAATTTTACTTTAACTAACTTATCATTACCTAAACTCGTGTTTCATTCCATCATTGATCCTGGATCCTGGATTCACTCTCGAAAAAGACTAGATGGCCAATGAAGCGGAGATCAGGGTTCAAATACCTGTTGGGTGTTCTCAGAGTGACTTTTCCTAAATGGTTTTATATTCTCTCTCCACGTTAATGAGGGTGGATAAGCTCTATAATTCTATCTTCCTTATTTCTACTCTATTAGATAAATATAATTAAAAATAACTAGAATAACTACAATTTGACTGTACCACCCTACAAAATGTATACTAAAAAGGTCTAAATTTTAAATAAAATCTACCAGTATTTGCGTGGAGGGAGAGCGAGAAGCCATTTAGGAAAAGCAACCCTCAGTAGATCTGACTGGTAATCGAGTCCCATCTCCCCAACATCGGCCATCTAGTCTACTGAGAGAATGACAATTTAGACAGTGTGGCCACCATAGTGGGTGTATAATAGTTGCATTTATATACATACACACAAATTTATCAGAAGGAAAAGGTATAGGCTTTAATTCACCTAACTTTTGAAAATAATTAATGATACTTGGAGCTTTACTTTTCATAACATGCTGCTGGTACGAAGAAAAAACACTATTGATGGATTCCTCAAACTTGCCCTGAGATAAATTCTGTACTTTTACTTCTTTCCATTTCTCTACAACATATTTTTGAGACTCTTTCACTATATTTTCTGAATGTCACTTTTTATACGCAAGCAATGAACAAGTCTCCTGCTTTTAAAGAAATTATTTTTGTTTTTGTACAAACACAAGCGATTATTCATGGCCTATGTAAAAGAATGTGCATTAGGAATCTAAATTATACTCAAACTCAACTCTACTTATACATTAAGGCCGCTTCAACTGACAGTTTCTATTCAACTAAAAGCACTTGAAGGGGTCAGTAGATTGGACAAATTTAAACAAGTGTGGTGAGTATAAACATGTC